>JADKLZ010000687.1:5572919-5597238 GCA_021533235.1 Biomphalaria straminea
TAAAAAATGAAAACTGGTACATTTTAATGAAACACCAATATTACATTAAATATCTTGTTTATATAGTTTTAATAGAACAAATCTTTTTTCCTAAACAGAGATCATATATAATAAAACCTATCTTTTTATAACATAATTTGACAAATTCTTCTAGCCCTGGTCACATAGAAACGCAGACTGTAATGACGTATATAAAAACCAAAGTGAAGACTAAACAAATAAAATATGTAAACAAGAAATTAGTAAGATTTTTGGTCTTTCTATATGATTCTCACGTTTTTGGTTAATAAAAGAAGGAATTGTGTAGACTTGCAAGCTTTATCCAAGTTAATCTAATTTTAGGTAAAGCTATCTAATATATTTTATGAACTGCTTTAAAAATCATTCTATCCTAGTAAATTGCGTAAAAATATGATTTAATTTTTACAGTTATGCTAGGGAGACCATAAAAGCTGTAAGAGCTGAATGTTAAATTTTATTCTAAGCTCTAAATTTTCTTTAAGTGTATCTCTTAGTGCTGTGAAAATGTTTTATTGTTTTGTGGTGTATTAGATTCTCATTGTTTTTAGGTGTCTGGTTAGTGATCTGTAAAAGGGTGGATGTGGTTGCCGAAATAGTGAGGTGTGT
The DNA here is from genome assembly GCA_021533235.1 of Biomphalaria straminea. Classification (NCBI taxonomy): domain Eukaryota; kingdom Metazoa; phylum Mollusca; class Gastropoda; family Planorbidae; genus Biomphalaria; species Biomphalaria straminea. Next base: position 5,573,547 of record JADKLZ010000687.1, read on the forward strand.
TTTTTTTTTTTTGAATGAGAAGGCGTTTGTTTAGTCTAAGTCCAAAATAATATAATACTAAGGGGAAGTTTTTTGGAGACCTAACTACTTTATCTACAAATTTTATTTTAAGCGTTTTGATTATTGTGTGGTCCTATCCCTTCTCCCTTCTTTTTTGTCTGGTATGAATGTTGTATGTTTTATTTTCCTTATTGTGTTTTTGAATATGAAATTTCTGATAGTGGTATTGATTTTATGTATAAAATTAGGAGGAGGTTCTACTATATTTGCTAAGTAGATTATCATTGGGATGATCAGGTTGTTTATTAAAATAGTTCTCCCAAATATGGTTGTTGTCATGTTTTGAAACATTTTAATCACGTTTTTTGTGTGGGCCAGAATCTCCGCCTATTGTTCATCACAATGGTGTGCTGGGTTGCTAGTCCACACGATGCCACATACTTTTTTTTTCTGTATTCTAAAGTTAAAGGGGATATTGGAAAGGGGGGATTTCACACCTACCCAGTCCCATAATGGAAGATTTATTAATGTTTATTTTAGACCCGCTCGCCCTCCGAAATAATGTAAATTTCTCTATGATTTTAGCTATGTCTTTTTCTGAGGTGGGGAGAGTGTGGTGTCATCTACATAAGCTTTGATTTTGACTGCGGGGGTTGGACCGGGGATTTTTATTCCTAAAATTTCTTTGTCTAACCTAATGTTCTCTAAAAGGGTTCTAGGCAAAGGTGTATAAAGGGGGTGATTGTAAAGCCTTGGTTATGACTTTACAACGCGAATGTCGTATGTTGTATAAATGTCGTATGTTGTATGAATGTTGTATGTTCATAAGAAGCCTCTTCTGGCCTTGCTATGATGTACTTAAAACACGCACTAGATTTGCTGGTGCCTATGTCTACATTTACACATTACACAAATGAAATTACTAAAGGACTCCAAAGTAGCAGACAATGCTTTATTACACAATAAAATATACACTGATACTAAGGCATTTTCAGAAATCAAGACACACATCACTTATTAATATAAACATAATACGAAGTAATAAATATAAATCACTGGAATCACAATACTAAGTCTCATAAGTAACATTCTTCACAAGAGACAGGAAAACAAGATCCTTATCCACAGCAGTATAGAAATCAACTGACTTCTGCCCCGTGGTCAGTTACTTAACTCATACATTACCTCGTGCAAAAAGGCATGGAATTATGTCAAGTGACTTCAGGTCACAGGGAGTCTCAAATAGATGTGTTACAGTGATAGGGGGCAACCTTGCATAACAGATCTTTAAATGGGAATCTTGCCTCTAAGTCTTTGATTTATTATAAGTTGACATGTGGCATCGGTGTAGACTAGCTTTATGAACTTTATCAACGTATTGTCTATGTCTGAATTCTCTAGAATTTTGAATAAGTAATACTGTCAAAGGCTTTTTTCTTGATCGATAGACATGAGGGCTGCTTTCAAGTCTTTGTTTCTACTGTAATGTAAAATATCAGGTGGCCGAGCCTTGCTCGGTTAAATAATTTATACTAAGAAAGGTAATATACTACTGCTACTGGTGCTACAGCCCATGGAAAGATATGGCCTGCTCTTACACATCCCTCCATTCATATATCTCCTGGGCCTTTCGTCACCACGCCCTAACGGTAACCTCAAGTTTAGATATCTTGTTCAGTGTGAGAAAGTAAGGAGCAGTAGAGCAGCTGTGTAATCACCATTTCCTTTGTTTTGGTACGGGACATTAGACCATGAACACATGGTCATAATTATACCAGCAAAATTATAATTATAATAAGGCTTGACATCAAATCCGAAGATTAATGAGGAACCTACACCGCTCTACGCAATTAAAATGTAAACAATTTATTAAGCACTTAAAACGCAATAACTAATCATACATCGGTACATTTAATTTCATTACTTTCCTTCCATAGTTCTATAATAAATCAATCTTCAATAAGATGGTGCGCAAATGTTTAATTATGTCCTTTGATACTTTAAAACTCGTACTTGTTTGCATTGTAAGCCTAGTGACGTAAGCAGCGTTTTTCCCGTTTACGTCATGGAAAACTTTCATTCATAAATTTTCCATTTCATTCATAAATTATTCTGACCAAAATAAAATTGAGACATTTTCATATCGAAATAACGGTCGAACTCGAGTTTTCCCGATGTGGCCAATGAGTTCAGATTTTTTTTCTCACTAATACGCACATACCTTGAAATTTTAAAGAAAATCGTTAGAGCCGTTTTCGAAATAAAATTTATAAATAAATAAATATATATATATATATAAGAATTGCTCGCTTAAGAATATAGGATTGTCCACAATCACGAACAATTTGTACTGTATGATTATTGTATTAATTCATGTATCAAAACAGGTCATTATGCAACGTTCTCTCATTAAAACATCAACTAACAATGTTCTCTCATTAAAACATCAACTAACATCGTTCTATAATTAAAACATCAAATAAAAAAGTTTTCTCTATATTACATCAACTAACTACGTTCGCTCAGAAAAACATCAACTAACAAAGTTCTCTCATTAAAACATCTACTAACAACGTTCTCTCATTTAAACAATAACTTACAATGTTCTCTCATTAAAACATCAACCTATAACGTTCTCTCATTAAAACATCAACATATAACGTTATCTCATTAAAACATCAACTAACATCGTTCTATCATTAAAACATCAACTTCTTCTTCTTCTTCTTCGTTATCATTGTTATGTTGGAGAGTTCATATCACTACACCAATATCTGAGATGAACTGCGCAGTGGTTTCCAAGTCAGGGAGCTCTCCATATAGTTTTCTTTCTATTGGGGTGTTTTGGGGCCAGTGTTTTAGACGGGCCTGTTCGTAAAGAGCGCAGTCTTAGAGGACGTGGTCTGCATTCTCTGATGACACTCCACTTGAGCAGATGTCACTGGTTCCAATTTTGAGCTTCGGGTACATGTTTTGTCGCATTCTGTTGTGTCCGGTCCTAAGTCGAAAGATTACACGTTGAACTTGTAAATATCAACTAACAACGTTCTCTCATTAAAACATCAACTAACAAAGCTCTCTTAGTGTGGTTAGGTTATTATGTCAAGACTAATAAATTGAGTCAGGAACATTAACTCTAATGCTTAAAACTTATTATGTATTGTTTGAGTTGTCTCCCTAGAGCTCATGCATTTGTTATGATTCCATATAATATGACAGTACTGAGAAATGCAATTGTTAACTAGGCCTACTAAAATGTCCGTCGTTTTACTTGATCACTCGAAGAATTTGTTGAGTCTTCTGATCATCTAGCTTTTAAAACTCATTAAAAATATGAACTAACAACTTTTTCTTATTAAAACATCAAATAACAACGTTCTCTCATTAAAACATTAACTAACAACGTTCTCACAAATACAATATCTAACAATGTTGTCCCATTTAAAAACCAACTTATAACGTTCTCTCATTAAAACTATTATAATCTTTAACCATAACATAACAATATTTATTATCATTATTATATTTTTTATTACAAAAAGCCGATAAACATTTAGATCTGTCTTTTGGATTTACTATCGACTAGCGAAATATCGATTTTTTTAAAGAGGTCGAAATAGAACTCGATCTATATTTGTATGCCAGTGACTATTTAAGTAAATTAAGTATTTGAACTTCTTGTATTGGTAAAAAATTTGCCTTTTTATTACATTTTATTAAATGAAAGTTGAAAATGCCTTTTATTTTTTAATTTCCTTTCTGTTATTCCTTTCATGTCTGTGTTATTGTGTTTTCAGGAAAATGAAAGTTTTTCTAGTTTGTTGTATGTGAATGTTCTTAGTATTTGCCTCTGTATTGATATTGTTGGTGACCGTAGTTATTTCAATTAACTTCTCAAACGTTCAGGAGGATTGAGCAAATAGAATATACAATATAAAAGTTGTTTCTTCTTTTTGTAAGACTACCGTGGGTAAATGGTTGGTATCTTCTTTCTTGTTTTTTTTTTGTTTTTTTTTGTTGGTGATATTTAGCCATGGGAATAGCTGTCGCGACCCATTTCTTTTCTTTTTAATGTTTCGAAAACAATCTCCCCCCTTTCCCAAAATTTCAAAGGATAATGAAATCACTAGAATTGAAAAAAAATATTTAAGTTATTTTTATTATCACTAAACCAAAAAATATCAAAAAAGAATGTACAAAATGCAAAATTAATTCGGTTAAGATAAGGAGGGTTCGTTCGTTTCGGTTCGTACCGAGCAGTTTCAAAGTTCGGGTTTGGTTCGGTTCGGTCATAAGCGAGGTTTGAGTTCGGTTCGTTTGGTTCGGATTCATTTTATTTCCCATCTCTTGGTTGGAGGGGCGTAAGGCCGGTCCTGCTTTCATAAGGCCGACATCAGTATGACTACGGATTCTTTCATTTCACCAAACATTCTTCTAAGATCATTCTTTATCTCTTGTCAGGGTCAAACCATTTTCTTTCTTTAGCTCTAAGAGCTAAATGTCTATTTCAAGGCGCTACGATGTCCCGCCACCTAAACTCCAAATCCAAAGCTCATGTCCGCTTTTAGAAATAGACATATTAGTAAGTAGATTTGGCAATGTCCCGCTTCGGAGCACACCGATTCCTGGTCGCTATCTATGGTGCAGATGATGTAAAGTTGATGTTTCTGTGGAACACGAATAATGAAGGTTTCATGTGGCTAGCACAACAACAACCTTTATTTATCCCCCAACTGATATCAGGTGGCCCTAGAGGCACACTAAAGAGTTCATTACGTTATTGTGGGGGGGGGGGAGGTTTGAGATAACAGAGGAAGATATTGAAGGCGACAAGATCACGTGACCTATTAATAACCAACCATACACCTTGGTGTCATATTCATTATCCAAAGTTTGCTAATCTTAAACACAGTGCAAATTATGAAGCAACATTATTTATGCTAACAGCTGGAAAGCTTAATAAATACTGAAACCATTTTCAATATATTTTCAAATATAAACTGTGTACATCTCGCTATAATGCATTAATATAAATAACGGACAGAGCTAAATTAATTAAATTGGATACATGAGAATTCTTTTCAATGGTAAGGTAGCATTAGCTATTTAGAATTAACTACAATATTGTTAAAAATAATAAACAACATTTAAAAAGTAATTAATTTTTCTTTTTTTTTGTTTTTCGGTAACGAAAAGAAAATGACACAAGTGAAGTACTTCGATCTGTTGTATATATTACTGCTCAGATTACTGCTTATACCACATCAAAGTAAGTCACATTATATTTGTGTTTCTCTATCTTTTACTTTCTTTTCCGGTCATCGAAAAAAACATTTCATTCGAGGGTTTTGGCAGGACAGGTTTTTAAAAAGGGCAAGTGGCTTATTGCCCAGGGATTCCACAAGAAATGGGCCACGAACAATGGATAAAATAACTCTATTTTCTATGGGTCAGTAACTTTACGTTGTTTTTTGACATTTAAATCTTAGAGCTAGGTAAACATAATTTTACGGAAGCTGAAAATGGAACTAGTGAAAGTTGCCTTGAGGAAAATCACCTGAAAAAGCCTACTGATCATGCCCTACAAAGAAGTTTACTATATCGAGAGACCCGAACAAACTCTGGCCCCCTAAATGGAGAACTGCTTGATCTGGAAAGAATTGCACGGTTCAAATATCAAATATATAATTAATGATCTTAACTAGAGATGGGAAACGAACCAAACTCGAACCGAACAAACCGAACTCGAACCTAACTTGCGACCGAACCGAACCCGAACTTTGAAACCGCTCGGTACAAACCGAGCCGAGTGAGTCATCCTTATCTTAACCAAACTAATTTTGCAAATTTGTACAACCTTATTTTTATATCTTTTTTTGGTTTAATAATAATAATAATAAATACTTAAATATTGTGTTTAAATGTCGAAAGTGTCATTATTATTTGAAAACTAGGGATTGGAAGGGGGGTTTTTGGAAACTTTAAAAACAAAAGCGGCGCACGAATCCCATGAGTTTTATTCATTCGTGCCGACTCTTACCTGACCTCGAGTTTTCGCGGTTTGATTGCAATATCTGTTTTGAGTCGAATAGCCCGTCCTGTATATAAATCTAGTAATTAGAGAGTCAATTTTAATACATTATCACTTTTATTTCAAATGGCTGATAGTTGAGAGTAGAATATATTTTGGTCGATTATAGAGTGTAGATATAAATCTACAATAAGTTCATTCGAGTGCTAGCTCTAGTTTAAAATAAATTTTAATTATCCTCTTTTTGTAGTAAAACCATTGAAAAATGGAATATGTTTTATAATTATTTAATATTAGAACTATGTAATCTTTAATTATCAATAGTGGCATTTACATTTCTATTTAGTGTTTTATATTTCAAAATTGTGAAGTATTCCGTATTTGAATATTATTACAATTATTCGCTTTGCATTGTTTTTCATCAGTATTTTTTAACTTTATCAAACTTTGGGTCCTCTCACAGGGGATGGGGTGGCAAGTACCTGGAATTGGAGGGGGGGGGGGGAGGCGCGACTTCCTGACAAAAAAGGGTTTTATAGAATGTGTGTGTGTCTTGGCGACGGTAAAAATAGGTTAAGCGATTGATTGGTGGTTATGCTTTGATGAGACAATCTTTAGACACGAAAGAGTAAAGACGTTGTTTTGTGATGAACTAGATTTTGTTTAATACTACACCTCTATCTCTAGTTAAATATGTGAATATTGTAATAACAGTAAGGCTATATTGAGTTTATATTCTGGTGTTTTTTTTTCGGAATAGTCGAATTTCTTCCGACTATTGCAATTTATCAAATGTCCGCGTCTTAACACGAAGAATATTTTTTTTTACAAAATATCACAACAAATACGGAAGTATATGCGCAATATGTAGGCCTACCTAGAATACCTCTCACACAATACTTTTGTCCAGGGCGCCCTCTTTATTCTTACATTTAGTATGGCCCTCAACTTTTAAGCTGCCCCCGAAAGGGGAAAAAAAAGCTATTAATTTTGCGTGGAACGTCTGTCCATCCGTCCCGTTTAGATCTCGTAAACTCGAAAAGATAGTGAAAATTTGACACCATAATATTTAATACCATTCAAAGTTCTGATGCAACGGCTACTTTTTTCTTTTTTTTTTTAAATCGTTTATGCAAGCAGTTTTTAGCGTTCCCCGTAAGGGGAAAAAGCCGCTATTAGGTTTGTGCAAAATGTCCGTCTGTCCGTCTGTCCGTCTGTCACACTCAGGGCGCCAAAACTAGAAGAGATACGAAAAATATTTTTTCACCATTAAATGCGGCTTGAAAAGTTTAGGTGCAACGGCTACTTTTAGTTTTCTAAAAGCAAACCGTTTAATTTATAAAAATTATTATGCAAGCGATTTTTTAATAACAAAACACTAATTGTGAAGCAATTAGGTAAATGTAAGGGAGGAAATGTTACTAGAAAAAGTGCTCTTGGCATGTAGATATCACGCACATTTTTTAAAATGACTTTCTGTCTGTCTGTTCGTCTGTCCGTCTGTCAGAATCAGAGCGCCAAAACTAGAAGAGATACGAAAAATATTATTTCACCATTAAATGCGGCTTGAAAAGTTTAGGTGCAACGGCTACTTTTAGTTTTCTAAAAGCAAACCGTTTAATTTATAAAATTAATTATGCAAGCGATTTTTTAATAACAAAACACCAATTCTAAAACAATTACGTAAATGTAAGGGAGGAAATGTTACTATAAGAAATGCTTGCGGCATGTAGATATCATGCACATTTTTTAAAATGAACTTTTAGCAGCGGCTTTCGTGTACTAGCGTAAAGCCCGGAAATGACATGATTCTAAACTAATTTCTTAATTTAAAAAAAAAATCAGATTTTTTAAAAAAAGATTGTTTAGTGCCCCCATTAGAATGAAACAAGCATATTTTTGTGCGTTTTGTCTGTTGGTTGGTCTGTCCGTCACGGTTAGAAAAAAACACTAAAGGCTTTTGAAAATATGATTTAACCTTTACTGTTCTTTCAGAAATATTGCGATAGTTTAAGGATGGGAGCATACAGGAATTGAGCCAGGGACTTAGAAGGAACATCCGAAACATCTTGCGAATAGGCGGATCTGACAGGGATCCGACTCCGACGGGGGCCGCCTCCGAGTTTGTGTATCACACAAACTCTCTTTGTAATCTTGTTTTTTTAGCGGCCCCCGTAAGGGGAAAAAGCCGCTATTAGGTTTGTGCAAAATGTCCGTCTGTCCGTCTGTCCGTCTGTCCGTCTGTCAAACTCAGGGCGCCGAAACTAGAAGAGATACGAAAAATATTTTTTCACCATTAAATGCGGCTTGAAAAGTTTAGGTGCAACGGCTACTTTTAGTTTTCTAAAAGCAAACCGTTTAATTTATAAAAATTATTTTGCAAGCGATTTTTTAATAATAAAACACCAATTGTGAAGCAATTACGTAAATCTAAGGGAGGAAATGTTACTATATGAAATGATCTTGGCATGTAGATATCACGCACATTTTTTAAAATGACTTTCTGTCTGTCTGTCCGTCTGTCCGTCTGTCAGACTCAGAGCGCCAAAACTAGAAGAGATACGAAAAATATTATTTCATCATTAAATGCGGATTGAAAAGTTTAGGTGCAACGGCTACTTTTAGTTTTCTAAAAGCAAACCGTTTAATTTATAAAATTAATTATGCAAGCGATTTTTTAATAACAAAACACCAATTCTAAAATAATTACGTAAATGTAAGGGGGGAAATGTTACTATAAGAAATACGTAAGGCATGTAGATATCACGCACATTTTTAAAATGATTTTTTAGCAGCGGCTTTCGTGTACTAGCGTAAAGCCCGGAAATGTCATGATTCTAAACTAATTTCTTAAATTTAAAAAAAAATCAGATTTTTTAAAATAAAATTGTTTAATACCCCGATTAGAATGTTACTAGCATATTTTTGTGCGTTTTGTCTGTTGGTTGGTCTGTCCGTCACGGTTAGAAAAAAACACTAAAGGCTTTTGAAAATATGATTTAACCTTTACTGTTCTTTCAGAAATATCGCGATAGTTTAAGGATGGGAGCATACAGGAATTGAGCCAGGGACTTAGAAGGAACATCCAAAACATCTTGCGAATAGGCGGATTTGACAGGGATCCGACTCCGACGTGGGCCGCCTCTGAGTTTGTGTATTACACAAACTCTCTTTGTAATCTTGTTTAAATTGCATTTGTATTGCTAAGTTATGTAAGTTCTGCCATACTAACTACTATACACAAAAAAAGTTTTCTTTTTTTTAAGAGAAAAATATCTATTTAGTATGCATTTAAGTTGGATATAATTGAAAACAACAATTAATAAGTAGTTTTTCATATTATTGCCTGAACTGCATTAATACTGTGTAGAAATAGTATACCTAACTATTTTTTTGTTTTACGGAAATGTTTTTTTTTTGAGGATTAGAATAAGAGATTGACCAGTTACAAAATAATTAGATCAATTCGTTATAAGACATTTGTTTGGCCATGTTCACATCTAACTTCACATTCACTTTCACCTATCCTTGGTCTGCTTGACCGCTGGAGAACCACACAAGATCTGTCAACCTTCTTTCTCCATTCTTTTCTCTCTTTTGTTTTTGATAGAATTTTATTCTGTTGCTCTGAAAATATTGAAACCTGCCTTTTCACCTCACTGGGTGGAACACTTCGGGGGCCGATTTTCAGTTCGTGTTTCCACACAAACAATTTTTACAACCTTGTTTTTTTTATTAGAATGTATAGAGCGTTCTGACAGAAAACACATCTACACTAGCCTTAAAAGAAAAACAAGTCTCTCTTACTTAGTAAGAGAAAGCGCTTAGTCCCGCCTGGAATTAAATCCCTTGCCGACTTGATCAAAAACCTGCCAACAGGGGCGGCCTAAGCAGTGCACGGGGCCCTGTGCGAGTGTCTTGTGTACTGCCTGCCAACCAATTTTCATCACATTTACTTGTATTAAATTATGTGCATATTAATGCATCAATTCGTAGTTTGAAGTTGCAATAGTTAATCTTAAATTAGCTATTACATAATCTCATAAAATCGAACCGAGCCGAACCTGAACTTTAGACCTGATCGAGCCGAACCGAACCGAAATATACTCGTCACTGAACTCGAACTTAAATCAGACCGAACCGAACAAGAACTTTAAAAATTGGGTTCGATTTCCATTCTTAAACTTGAAACATTCAAAAATCAGAACGAAGACTGTATTGTACACAAGAAACAACTCTTTCAAGAGCATATTGGAAATGCAACATCCTGCAAGGGAGATGGTGAGTGTGTGTGTAAGGATGGGACTTTCCATGTCCTTTAAACTTCACAAATCGTTTTCCTTGACATGTGTAAGTAACTTTTATGTTCTCCTGGAAGAGAGCAGGCTGAAAATATTAAAGTAAAAAGAGGTGGGTAGGGCCGACATTCAAGTGTGGTCTTGCAATCATGTCTGAGAATGCCAACAGGTGCATTCTTTTGGATTCTAGAGCGCACTCTCATCCTATTACAAAAAGATACGCAAGCCAGATTAAGTATAATAAAGATAGAAGACACCAGGACTGGTCAATGATTTGAAGCGAACTACATTAGAGGTATATATATAAACCTCACGAACGTCTGTAGTGGTCGTGATCGTCACAAGAACATCTACTGGTTAAGTAAAACGTCTCGTCATGAGCATTTGTATTTGTCACGCTGAAGTCCAAATGCAGGGATTCTCAACCTATGGGTCGCGATCCATTGGGGTCGCCTAAGAACATCGAAATTATGGATTTTTTTTTGGTCTTTTCTTCTATTGCTGTGTGTGTGAGTGGGTAGGGGTCGCGGAAGAGTCGGGGTTTGTAAAAGGGGTCGCCGAGCTTAAAAGGTTGAGAACCTCTGTCCTAATGGCTAATCAGTATCATTTAAGACGGAATAAATTCGGTGGGACAGTCGAGAAGAATCGCACAAGAGGAGACGCTTTCAAAAGTCTCCTCAGGAGGGATGTTTGGAGTAGCTGTCATTGGTCTACTTTTTACAAGTTTCTACAAAAAAAAAAAGATGAAACAACGTCTCTCTTTTTTTAAAAAATATTTCAATACGTCAAATATTATTATTAGCACTAGTATTTCAAGTAGTTAGCATAAAAACATGGATTCACATAGAATATTAAAAAATTCATATTTTTTTATTAATTTTTTTTTTTGTCGCTTGAAAAATAAATTGATCGAGCGTTCCCTCTCTTCGTGTCAGAACATTGCGTGTTCCGTGCCAGCAAGTCGCACCTTTCATCCTAGTGTTGGAGAAGTGTTGCATGTTATTGTCGAGTTTATTGAACAGTTCCGCTGAGGTTGTCAATTGTAGTGAAAATGAATCTCTATTTGATTGGACCAATAAAAAGTTTCGTATCTTGTCAATTTAGTTAACGTTTCATAACTTTGAAGGATTGAATACAATGAATATAAAATATAAAATTAGTTTCTTCTTTTCGTAAGACTAGCACTGGTTAATAAGCAGCTTCAACAAGTATCATCGACACACTCAGTGGCGTAGCAAGGTGCCCATGGGCCCGGGTTAAAAAATCTTGTGGTGGGCCCCTTTCACTAGATAGATGTATGAAAAAAAAACCAATCCAGTCATCATGGATACATCAGCAGGTTATTTAAAAAGTCATTCCTATGCTGGTACTGCCTCTTACAACACGACGAATGCCAAGTGTCCGTGTGGGCCCCTATTGGTCATGGACCCGGGTTCATTGAACCCCTTCGCGCCATGGATGCTACGCCACTGGACACACTAGTATCTTCGACAATCTATTATCTTTAACATACTAGTATTTTTAAAAGACTAGTATCTTTCCTCTTGTTTTTTTTTTGTTTTTTTTTTGTTGATATTTAGTCTGATATCTACATTCTGCACTACATTTTAAAACTTATAAAATTTTTGTCTTTGACAAATCTTACATAAAATATAATGAAATGAACGTTTAAATAACTATTGCTAGAAATCAATATACTTATTCAATTTTCTCTCAAAATGTATAATAAAATGATATGATTTTTATTTTCAACTAGCCACAAGTTTAAGTTTGAGTGTGGTGCCAACTCACATAATTCCGGGGATCACCAAACATTTGATTGTCAACTGTACTATGAATGTTGAAGAGTCACAGAAAATGATTTCATTAAACTCCATCATCCTGTCTCGTTCTACGGGCTCTAACCAGTCAGAGAGTGAAGTCTTAGCAGTCATCGATAGCATTACAGGGCGTGTCCAAGTATACAAAAAGGATGGACTAGGCAGTGGCTTGATCGTTAATCAAGTCGTGTCCTATCTTTGTCTCCAATTGCCTTTCCCCCTGCCGGACATGGCAGGAGATTACCATTGTGATGCTAATGGAATGAATCTATCTTGGCGAGCTCAGACAATTTCAGCATCAGCAAAAATCACCTCCAGTGAATATTCATTACAGTCTATGTATCAACAGCTTAGAGAAAGTAAAATTAAAATTATTGAGAAGAGTAAAGAAATCAATAAACTTAATTCACAAACTCAAATACTAGAAGAAAATGTTGCAAATTTAACAGAGTTTATTAAAGAATTAAAAGAAAAGGATAAAGAAGCTTTGAAAACTCTATTCTATAAATCTTCCCCGTACAATGGTCGAAGATACTATTTGACCAAAACTTTGGCACTTGTTACGATAACAGAAGCCCAGGTCACGTGTGCTAAGTATGGCGGTTACCTGGCTGAGATTGATGACGATGGTGAATTTTTTTTTGTCAGAGATTTTATCATTAAGCATCCAATTTACCAAGGAGTTTTTATTTCTGGTACTGACGAGAGTCAAGAAGGTCACTGGATTAATCCAAGAAACAACTCAACCATGAAATATATCAAATGGTTCCCTAGTGAACCCGGTGGTGGTACAGGAGAAAATTGTCTTGTATATTGGAGAGAATGTAACTGGTACATCGGAGATCACAGATGTGTTTTATTTAGCAATGTTCCATACATCGGCTATCTGTGTGAAATTGTTGACATATGAATTGCTTATTATTAAAAAAATATGATTTTTCAAACTTCTTTCTATATATCAATTATTAATGTCTCAAAAAATATGTTTATTTCTGAGCAAAATATGTTCAAAATTTAAGCCAATCGCTCAATCTGTTAAAAAAAAGCTAAAATTATATTAAACAGAATAATACAATATAACAGAATATTTTGTGGGGACTAGATTTAATTATTTCTATTTTAATTAAAGACGTGTTGTTTCGGTCATATAGTAAGACATATCTCACTGTCTAGAGACATCAGTGGCGTAGCGTAGGGGGGAGGGAGGGAGCGATTTTGAAAATCCCCCCGGGCCCCCACTTAGGGGGGCCCCAAACGGGTGTCCAAAATTTGTTTATAAATACATAAATTAATATATTAGATTGACAAATAGTGTCAAGTACTAGTACGTTTTAAAATATTTTTCCGAAAGAGAAAAGTTAAAGTTAGTTTTACATTTTAAAATGCAAATCTTTAATAGATTTTTTGCCGATTTATTTTACTTTCAAAAGAGATCAAACGTGCTTGCAGCGAAAACTAAGAATATTACTCCCTTTGTTGCCATGAACAGGGGCGTCCTTAGCAGTGCGCGGGACCCTGTGCGTGTGTCATGTTCGTGGCCCCGTAAGGATAAACTATATATACCGTACCACATGACGCTAACCTGCTAATCCGTCGCTTACGCTGTAACAATAACAAGACAGACAGTATGTCTGCCTTAACGCTGTGGGCCTTCCTTTTTGTTACAAAACATAGAACATTGCGTAGGATTTGTTGGCTTACTATGGGCCGCGCTAAGTGCTATATATACTGTAAAGTAATTGTTGTGCATAAAGAAAATTCTTTCAACTTAAAAAAAAAGTTTACACATTACTACCATGGTTATAGCCGATTGGGAAAAAAAAACAAATAGACGGAAGCAACCAATCCATATATTTTATTTCGTATACAAAACATCGACATCCAATCGGATGGTATTAGGAAAATGTGAGGTGATCAAGTTTGTGACAATAAAATCTCCGATCGCGCCCCCCCCCCTTTTCAAGCGCCACTTGCCACTCCCTAAGGACGCTACTGGCCACGAATAAAACTGTGTGATATACAGCGTATTCTTAATAATTATTATTCTTAATAATGCTAAAATTGTCCATTATTCGGGTTGACCAGAGTGGGGCTACAAAACAGCGTGATGCATTGGTTAAACCTATGATAACGCAGCCACAATGAGTAGACGTCTGTCTGGCTAGGGAATACGTCTGTTAGGCAATATTGAATTGTTAAAGCAATATTGAATTGTTAAACTTTTTTTCCCAAATTAACCCCAGAGATCCTTCCTTTTCAAGTTATTATCACATCCTTCCTACTAAAGTTTTTAAACTGATATCTACTAGGAACTTTAACAATTCGACCACTTCTGATTGTCTTGACTGGCACAACAGGTTCTCTAGACGTTGGTCTATAACTGTCTGTTTCGTTTGTTTTAACAGTTTACTGTTCTAGGCTTTCATCGGTATCATAGTACCCAAAGATATCGTGATCGAAACCCTTGTTCAACAAGCGTTGATTTCTTCTGTATATTTTCCATCGTTTGTTTATGATGTAAGATCTGAGTGAGGAATGTTTTTTTTAATGACAACTATTTTCTGCCATGTTTGTTCTAGACGAACTCTCAATTTCTCTCTGACAGAGTAATCTTTAAGTAGTCTTGCTTTTGCATCGTATTTCACTTTGCTTTTCATCTGTCGTTCGTTGAGTAATGTCGCATTTTCAGTTACCGATGGTTTCAATATTTTGGATCAGTTGGATTAATGTCCCTGAGTCTTCTACTCATCAGCAGCTGTGATGCTTATCGGAGTATTTCTATACTCGAGCATGCTTTCAGCTAAATGACGAGAAACTGACGAAACTGATCACACAATCCAACGAAAAAGCAAAAGAAGGTAGTGAATACTATGGATTCCCTGTAATCAAAACAACCAGAAGAAAGAAAAGACTTTATGGGAAGTTGAGTTCTAATGTAGGTCTGTCAATAGAACTGCAATTCAAACGTGTTGCGACAGAAGTGCTGGACAGATTTCAAATGGTGATGAAGAACAGATTACAAAGGCTGGAAAAAATGGATACCTTTGGGTTTCTTCTTGAACCAAGACATCTGTTGGATAATGACACGCTTATGATAAACTGTGTTACTTTTTCCTGTTTGTATGATGAAATAAATGGCAAATCGCTTGTTCAAAGATGTCATTAATATACGAGCCCGTTTGATCAACAAACCAGTAATACGATCCACAATAGACATATTGCGGAAACGGGCTTCATATGGTAATAACGTGTGCTCAAACCTTGCAACCTCCTCCGAATACCACAAACTCAGGCCCTCTCCCTTGCGTCATTCTCAAAGCTTAACTTCATCAAAAACTATCCAAGGAGCACAATGACGCAAGAAAGGCTTATCATGGCTTTAATGTCAGTGATACTGGAAAGTATGGATGTAGATGATGCTATAGATGTCTTTGCTGCACAGAATGCACGACGTGAAGAGATATGAATTGAGATTTGTCACGTGTGTATTATTTAGCTAATAAACAACGGCATTATTCATTAAAAGAGTCTTAATGATAATTTTTTTTGTTAAGTTTACTGATATACTGAACTAATTTAATCTTGGGCTTATATATTTTTTGCGTACATTATGTCATGTCCTATGTCGAATGCCAAAATGCAAGAGGCCCCAAAAAGGTCGATCCTCCCCCGGGCCCCCGAACCCCTAGCTACGCCCCTGAGAGACATCTTTCCAGTTAGAGTTGAAGGAGTGTGATGGTCCAAGTATATTGCGTGAATGAGTGTCTTATTTGGTGTCTATGGAGGATTAATTTGAGTTTGAAACACACTGGGTCATCAGAGAAATAGAGAAAGCAGGAAGCAGGAGCAACAAACCAAACAATGGAGAAAGATACAAAAACTTTATAGAATTAATGGATATTTATTTATATATAACATACACGGAAGAAAAAAAAAAGGGGGGGGGTGCATCTATCTTTTAGTAGTATTATATCATCATGTTTTGCACTTCATGAGACGGTATATGTTACTTGTCACTGAATTTATCTGATAGTCATATTGATCTAGTAGCTGGCTGTGATCCTAGGTGGAGGTCCTGCAGCAGTAGCGTAGCTACCAATGTGCGGGTGGTGCGGGTAGCACAGGGCACCAACTGGAGAGGGGCCCCAAAATCCCCACCGTGTGTATTAATTTCCAATTTTCCTGAGCTTTTCAGTAACAACGACTAATTGTATGGACACGAACAAACACAAACTACTGTATTTTAAACATGAACTAACGCTTTATAAACTAGTCATGTCGCTATTTGTTTCATTTCCTTAACGGTTATCATTGAATCCAGAATAAATGATGAGGCCGACACACAAATGATGAAAAAAGAAGAAAATACTTCAATACCACAGGTTCTAGAGACTAAAGGACAGCACACAAGCATGTCTTTAGTACACTCCTCAAAAATTCATACTGAAGAAGCTGAACCTTCAG
Source organism: Biomphalaria straminea (assembly GCA_021533235.1). NCBI lineage: Eukaryota > Metazoa > Mollusca > Gastropoda > Planorbidae > Biomphalaria > Biomphalaria straminea. Next base: position 5,590,160 of record JADKLZ010000687.1, read on the forward strand.
CCAGTGTAAACAATACAGAAAGCAGGATAATAAACTCTAGACTGAATGACATTGGAGATTGGCCTAATGTCATCACAGAAAATATTCGCATACACCTTGTCACTCAAGGATCTGAAACAGTTCAGCGTATGAACAGTCAATTCAGAGAGGTGAATAGACATTAAGAATCAGCAAAAGGAAAGGCTAGAAAGCTTTCAAAGGCTTGGTTTTTCTGGCAAATGTCTTGTTCTTAGAAAGTGGATGTGTTATTCGCCAAAAAAAAGAATCCTTATTTTGCTTCCCCTGCATACTCTTCTCAACAAGATCAAGTAGGCTACCAAATCTTCATTTTAATCCAAAGATGGATTTAATAAGTGGTTATACGTGAAATACAAAAACATGAGACCAGCAGAGCTCACATTCAGTCATCGCTTGTTTGGAGGGAACTTGAAGTTTGCCTGAGAGTAGAGGTCATTATTGACAACAAGGCCCAAGATTTGATTATACAAGAGACGAAAACCGGGAGAGACTACCTGAAGAGAATCTTGGACATCAATCGTTTTTTCTCAAAGCTAAATCTGGCACCTCGTGGGCATCGCGAGCGAGCTGAAGAAGTGTTGGAAGGGCAAAATCAATGCGATTTCTTGGAGTTAATAAAATTACTATCAAAGTACAATAATTGGCGATCACGTTAAAAACAAATCATACAGCAAGTAAAAGAAGCCAAATATTTCTCTATTATTTTTGACAGTACACCTGACTTCTCAAAGCTGGATCAAATTTCTCAAATTTTACGGTACGTTGTCATGGATAATGACAGGGTGCAGGTTCGTGAGTCTTTTATTGACTTCATCGACACAAAGGACAAGCATGCTGCTGGAATCGCTGAGATGATTCTAGAGAAACTGCGTTATGATGGCTTAGACATAATGGAATGCAGGGGTCAAGGCAATGATAATGCTGCGGTCATGCAAAGTCAAAACTACGGAGTACAAAAACTTATTCTAGAAGTCAATCCCAAAGCACTATTCATTACCTGCTCAAATTGTTCTCTTAATTTAGCAGGAATTCGAGCTGCTGAAGCTGAAGTCAATTCGGTAATATTTTTGGTACACTGGACCGTTTACACGCCTTTTTCTCAACTTCAACACACCTCTGGGATATCCCTATCAAAATAATCGGAACTAGCCTTAAACGTTTAGTTGAGACCCGCTGGAGGACCAGAGGAGAAGCCGTCAAGATAGTTAGGGATACATTTTCTAAAATTGAAGAAACTGGAGACATTAACTAGCAGAGATGAAAATTCATCGACTATATCTGAAGCAGTTGAATTATTAGTTGCTATTCATTCTTTTAATTTTCTCACCTATCTTGGATTTTGGGCTCCTGTATTAACTGAAATTAATGATTTGCAAGTCTACCTTCAAAAACAAGGATTCTCTTTTCGAGACTGCTTATTCAAACTAAAAACAGAGACATTTTTTAAGTAGTAATCGAGAGGACATCGCTGAAGCCAGCATTACCTTTGCCAAGAGCGTGTGCTCAGATATGAGAATCAGTACAGAACCTCAAAAACGTATTGGCCATAAGAAAAAAGATACCTGGTGAGAAAAGTGACGACACAAAGAAGAGCTACGAAGGGAAATTTATTATAGACCTACCTCGGAAAGGATTGGTCAAGAAATAGTCACCCGATTCGAGCAACTTCATGATGTTACAGATAGATATGAATTTTTGTCACCTTCCCAGCTCATAAATCCTCAGGTCGAAATCAATAGTATTTCTAGCGACATTGATAAAAGCGAATTTCTGCTGAAGCGAAAGAGGCTTCAATGGTTTGTCACAGTTTCATTAGAAGCCTCCGAATTTCCAAAACAATGACCCGTTGAGCTCTTGAATTTTATAAAAAAAAATATTAGCTAGATGACTCAGTCCCGAATATCGTCATCATGATTCGCATGTTTTTTACTATTGCGGTAAGAGTCGCTACATACAAGTTTTTCAAAAGTCAAACTGATCAAGAATTACATGCAATCAACGATAACAAATTTACGACTTACTAATTTGGCCATTTGTCCATTGAACAAGAGCTGGTGGAAAAAATTGATTTCGATAAAATGATTGATACCTTTGCCAAACAAGAAAGCGCGTAAAATTCACTTATAGTATGTTTATGTCAAAGTGATTTTTTTTGAAGTAACAATATTTGATTAATTATTTAGTTCGTCTTTTTTTTTTTTTTTGGGGGGGGCACCAAGATGAGGTACCGCACCAGGCACCATATACTCTAGCTACGCCACTGTCCTGCAGCTGGAGGTGGCGAGTAGATGGTCGCTGGTGACTCAGTGATTGTGGAGTATCAATCCAAAGTTTTGTGGTCTGTTGTGGGCAAAGTAGGGCGGGTGGCAGGCTACAGTGTGCTGCGGGAAGTGCTGACCTGCTGTGGGCAGCGTTGTCAACAGGATAGGTCTAGTAAGTTGCGATGAGTAGGCGAAGCTACGTTGTCTCGCATAGACGCGTGGTCTCCGGAACGTAGTGTCTAATAGGTATGTGGTATCCAGAAGGCACGTAATGCCAAATAGGCAGATAGCGCTAAGTAGGCAGTCAAGTAGGAAGACAACTGAGGAAGGCTGCGGATAAACAAAGACAAGTTAGGACATGTCTCTCATGCATCTTATCGATGCCCTCGACTGAGGTGCATTCGTCAGATTTGTTACATTGCTTTTGAGTAAGATGGGGAGATAATGACAAATGGAATTGGTAGAATAGATGGCTGATAGTTGCAATATAAAATGTATAAAGTAGGGGAGATAATAATATCAATTAATATAAGTGGAAAGAAAGGGATGGGGGAATGGATAATGGTCAGCGACCGTAACGCCATTGTTTACATGCGGCCGTCGGACATAAACAATGGGGTAAACGTAAATGCCGAGAGTACTTTGTCCAGAAAGCGCAACTCTTGCCTAAGTAAAATGGATAGAGAGATATACTTTGCAACTCTTTTCTAAGCGCAGCGTCATTACATTGAAACGATCATATATATATATATTGTTATGACATGATTAGAACATAGATTTATTTCGGGAATAATTAGGGGATAAGTTTTACTTAGTGACGGAAGTGACGAATAGTGAGATTAAAAAACAGAACGCTCTAGGTCGACTCTAATAACAAGACGCTATTTTATTTTACACTACAGACGCTAGCACAGAAAGACAACGAAGGGTCCCTTCTTGATTATTAAACGTTGTTTATCGTTGAATCGATCGTCGACTTACTCTATTATTGTTCGGCCTTCGTTGATGTTTGAGTTGTGACAATTACCTCCTGTACAACACCGCGAATAGGCACGCAACAATATATATATATATATATATAAATAAAAAAATAAATATATATTTATATATTATATATAAGATCCAAAGCGCGCATTGAGGTCGCCGAGTATTATAACCTGTCCCGTATATGGGATCTCACTGAGAGCAGACGCGTTTTTGCTTCACTCACTAAGGCCGCGGGATACACACTTAAGACCAAAGGATAATACGTTGCCTAGGACAGATCTATAACATCTTAATCGACCATCGGCGGATAATGGTTATACTTTCCATGATGTGTTAAAACATGTAGGTCACATGTATAATAAGATGTACTTAAGATTTTCTAGCTATTCTTGATTCTATTTGATGAGTGCTTACCGTGTATGATGTATTAAAATTGTGAGTTTCTAGAACATGACTTCATGCCACAAGGATGAACAGGTACCAACAGGAACAAAAATTCAAGAACTAAGTCCACTCAAGATGAAAACTATTAACAATGTTTAATACAGAATATTAACCCCTTGAGAATCTATCTGTAACTGATTTTAAAGTTTATCCTAATCTCTTACCCCAAAGTCTATGCCGTCACTATAAAATGTACGTTCACTGACGGTCTAATAAAGTGTTTATCTAAACTAACTAAACTAGTTATCTAACAACATAAAAGATACACATAGGAACTAAAAATATACATTTCCACCACAGAGAAGGCATGAAGGCATATCTAAGAATGTTTCTTATTTTAAAAGAACAGAATAGCAACCATTTGTAATGTTCTTTCATAAATTTTTGAAAAAAATTGTTGTTGGAAGTTTTGTGATGGCAGTCAACTTGTTAGTTGATTAAAAGTTAACTTTCATTACATTTTCTGTGGACATAACACAGCTGATGACATTATTTCTGTACAGAAACTGTTATCACAACAGAAAAAGGGGCAAAGGCGAGCAACTGGCGCCTTCAGGAGGGGTTTGTTAGCCTTGGTAGGCTACCCATCTAAGAGAAGGAAAACTCTGAATCCAAACCTTCGCTGCATTGCGGCTATACCCAAACGTCTCATCAGCTGCGCGGAGAGAGGGGAAGTGCTGTGTGGGCGACTCATAAAGCCCTAAAATTATCAAATTTCAAAAATCAAAGTTTTCGCTGGGATTTGAACCCATGATCCCTCGGTTCGAAAGCCAAGTTCTTTAACACTCGACCACCGAGTCACTTGAAGACACAAACGCACTCGCAAATAGCAAAAAGATTACGATTAATTAACCAACGCTTTAATGAATATGGGGTATATTGAAGGCAGTTTGAAACTGTTACTAAAATCTCCCCAAGATCTGTACATTTTGTTTTTCTTTCCCGGTAGTATTTATATTTTCGATGACGAGGTATTTACACGTTTATCAAGCCAGGGGTGTATCGGGCTGTCATCTTCTAGCATTGCTAACATTGATAAATGCCTCAGAAACGTGGACAGTGTACACAAGACATAAGATAATAAAAAAAACGGAACCATCTAATGAGAAAATGCTAAATGTTAAATAGCAAGACAAAGTGTCTGTTACTGACGTCCACCAGAGTTGGCCTGCAAACTATCCAGGCAACAATCCTGATACCGTCTCAAATTAATTGGGCAGGCCAGGTTTGTCAGGAAGTGTTTACAATTTGAATGACATACATGCCTATCTTTATGGTATTACGGCATTTGACAGGATACACTTCAAAACTGAAGCGTGAAGAAATTATGGCAACAGTCGGTGGACAGAGATATCATAAGATACAATCATTCAAAAGTGTTACAAGTACAAAGTCATTTGTTGTTTTAATGAAAGGGAACTGTACATGACTAACTCTACTGCAATAGCAACAATCACGTACGACAACGTTAGTACAATCAATACCAGTGTATACAACAAGGTTTAAAGTGGTTTCTTTTCTAAACAATAGTTTTGTTAATGATATATTCTAATGTACGTTAATTTAAATACTTTTATTTTTAACATATTTACCAACTTTTGATGTTTTATTCTTTGGTTTAAGCATATTAAATAAAACCTAAGTAAGTAGTTTAATAATTATCAAATGTGTAAGTATTTAGTTAAAATATGTGCTAATGTAAATATGTCCTAAATACTTGTATTCAGGAATGAAGCTTGAAATGTGTACTGTTTTGGTGCATGTATTCTGGTTGACCACTTCCGGTATGTTTACATTTCTCTGTCTCTTTGTCTGCCTGTCTTTCTCTGTGTCTTTGTCTTTCACACTCCACCTCTCTGACATTTTGTCTCACTACTTGGGTTATACGATAAGTAAAGTCACTAAGTTTAGTGACTCTTTGAGACAAAATCATAAAAAGTAGAGTGGTTATTATATACATAAAACACTGAACTTTTACTTTCAAATATACATTTTTTTTTTTGTTCTATATGCTAGGTTGAATCTTTGTAGGTACTTCTTCTTACCTATTGTCATTAAAGCATGAAAGAAATTACCTAAAGCAGACAGAAACCTTTATTTTTGTTTGAGTCTGTCTTCTTTTAAAAGGTGCAACTTAGTTAATATATGACCATATGTAGAGCATAAAAATATTTGTATGTTTTTAAAGAATGGACGCACTTTATAAGAAAACTTGGATTATTTATACTTTATATTGACAAATACTTCTATAAAAAATAAAAAAACGTATTTCGTTTAAGAATTTAAAAAAAAGTTATGTTATTTCTCTATCTTTTCACAGTGCAAGCTTTGCAGTTGATTGCAGTACCAACACTGATCGAGTCTGGAACAACTCAACAGTTGATAGTCAATTGTAGTGTTGATCCTGAAACTTCCGGTAAAATGTTATTTTTGAACTCAATTGTTCTGACTCGATCCACGGATGTTAACAAGTCCCATGTTGATGTGGTAGCCATTATCACAACAATGAACAAATCTGTTCATCTTTTCGATCAGGAGGGTTTAGGCAGCGGCGTATTATCCATCAGTGGCGAATCCTATTTGTGTATGCAGTGGGAGTATCCAATATTTTCCATGGCTGGCGAATACAAGTGCGATGCCAATGGTATGGGCCTGTCTTGGCAACCTGAGACTTTTACAGCGTCAGTAAATGTTACTATGAAGGAAATGTCAGTTGACTCAATTTATTCACAGTTAAGAAAGAGCCAACTAGAAAATAAACAAAGAATTTACGATATCACCCATCTTGCTAAAGAATTAAAAGAAAACAATGTCGAGGTTGATTCAAACACCAAAGATATCAAGATGTTACAAGATCAGCTTAAATTCACAACAGAATTTATTCAAGATCTAATCAATGGAAATAAGGCAGACATAAAAACTTTGTTCTTTGAGTCCTCACTTTACAATGGACACAAATATTTTTTGCCAAAAGAATCAACTCTTCGTGCGTCTTCTTCAGCCACTTTCGCTTGCACTAAACATGGCGGCTTTCTTGCTGAAATTGACGACTCTGAAGAATGGCGATTCGTGAACACGTTTTTGAAACAATTTCCCCTTTATTATGCAGTTTTAATCTCGGGTACAGATGAGGGTCATGAGGGACTCTGGACCAATACACGTAATAATGGGACATTAACCTTCTTCAAATGGTCTCCAAATGAGCCTAGCGAAATAAAGGGAGAGAATTGTCTTGCTCTGTGGAGGGATTTTGATTGGAACATGGCGAATGATGTATGTTCCGTTGAGACGAATAATTACACGCTTGGGTATCTTTGCGAAATGTAGATTATTAAGGCAATTTGATAGGTTAGAAGAAAAACAATATAT
>JADKLZ010000687.1:5597638-5657620 GCA_021533235.1 Biomphalaria straminea
TATTTTCCAGGGCAGGCCTTAGGCACTGCAACATATGCGACCACAGTGGGTCCCGAACTTTCTTTGGACCCGTGCTAATTTTTAGGTGTATAAATTATTAAATTGAACCATTTTATAAAGCATAACAGATTTCCCGCGGCCTCTTGATTTACCAGGAGCCCCCTGGAAATCTCCTGAAATGGTATTAAATTGTGACTATGCCGCCGGTCGAAAAAGTCCTGGAAATTTCCGGACATTATTAAAATCTTTTTAAAGTAAAAAAAAATGCTATGCTATTTTGTGAATGAAAATAGTGCGGATTTGGCTATATTATTTCCCATTCACAACATGCTGCGCCATGGGATCTTCCCAATTGCTTGATATAAGTAAAGTGAATGCGTGAATTCATGAATGAAAAATACTATGATAATGGCTAATTGACCTTAATTTACGCAATTTTAAGAATATAGCTGCACTCATGTAACAATGCTTTAGAAAACAAATTTGAATGTTAATTTGATTAAATGGACTATCTGCAAAGAGAAGTTCTATAATCGAGCCATGGGATCTTCCCATTTACTTGTTATAAGTGAATTCATGAATAAAAAAAATACAACAACGTATGCGACCACAGAGGGTCCCGAACTTTCCTTGGACCCTTGCTAATTTTTAGGTGTATAAATTATTAAATTGAACCATTTTATAACATGATATAACACATTTCCCGCGCTAAAGTCAAACCTGAGAGTAGTATCTATCTGTGTATTGTCGTTCTAGTTTCAAGAGTTACACGAGGTTACTTCCTTTTTCCAGTCTATATTTATTTATGTCTATGCTATTTTGTGAATGAAATAGTGTGGATTGGGTCCATTCACACCGCGTGCGTACGCCATGAGATCTTCCCTATTTACTTGCCGTTGGCATGTTGTGTGTTTGAACTTTTGTGTGTTTGACCTCTTACTTAGAGGAATATATATATAGATTCTCTAACTGAAGTGAAATAGTTTGAAAATGCCTGCTAATATACAAGTGAAACAAATGAAGCTTGATTAACTTTCCTTACTCTCATATGTAACTGAAATGTTTAAAGTTTTCTTATCATTATCGTGTGAACATTTAGCAGAACAAATAACATTGGCTTCAAGTTTTGCTGATCACTTCAGATGAACACAAAGATGCAAAATGAGCATAAAGGTGATCAAGACCAACAGCAGTCGCAGCCGTCAGGGACTTAAAGATCTGTGTGTGTCGTTCACTTATCAATATGGCTCCTGATATTACAGATCTGATGAAAGAAAGTCCCATTAAAGCTGGTGATGTTATTTAAACATGTATGAGATGGTATTTTGCATTGACAACAGTGTTTATATATTCTTAGTAGTACATTTAGAAATAATTAATTACAAGTATCCAATACACACAAGGACCAAAAATGGGTAAACTTTTGTACGGCGCATGTGAATTAGAAATTGACAAAAAAAATTGAGCACGGAAGCAAAAGGTGGACCGCCCCTGATCTAGATCTATATGATCCACCACTAGTCACAATGAGTTCATTTTGAAATTGTTCTTAAACATACGTCAATATGAACTAACTAGAGGCCTATTGAATCGTGTTGTATTGTACTGAACCCGAAAAAAAAACCAGAAAATATAAGCGTTGTAAAAAGGACGAGTATGTTCTGACCTAATTCCTCTTGAGTCGTAATCAATAGCCAAAATGTTGTAAATGTTTTCTATGTTTCGGGTGTTCCTTCCTTCAGAGTTGAAGACAATTTACTTCCAACAAGACGACCAGCGGTATAGGAGCGGGCATGGTTTGAACCCAGGACCATCGATAATTCTGAACGACAGTTCAGAGCGCAAACCGCAAGACCAGGCAGCCAAATTCTTGAACGGTTAAGGATACATAGTTTTCTAGTCAATGTTTAAGTTTACGTATGTATGATTTAACACCTATATGTCAATACAGATGATGACAAGGATGTGAATGTGTATAGGCCCATATTAATGTGCCAAATCTGAACATAATCCCTCCAAAGGGACTGGTCTACATGACACAGTGCACATTTATTAAAAGGGAAGTAAAAAATCTTAAAAATAAGACCCCTTAATTTTCCCCTTGGGAACTAACCCGTAAAACAAGTCATGTTTTATAAGCTGCTTTATTTATACTGACGCAATATTGTTAATTTAAAAATAGAGGCATATATATATATATATATATATATATATATATATGTAAGAAACAATTCAGCGGACGTTTGCTGTTAATCGAAATTCTTCGAAATTAAAAAAAAATTGCATATTATACATTTTGCACGAAAAATCACAAAACATAAACAAATATAATATATAATATAAAAATGATATTTTACAAAAGACATACCATTGACATTTACAATGGTAAACAACAGATAATTGGTTTGTTGCTTGCGTTGTATTGCGGAGTCTGATTAGATCAGTACTTACGAGAAAGAGAGATATATTTTTTTTTATTTTTTTTTTTTATTTTTTTTTTTTATTTTTTTTATTTATTTATTTATTTATTTTTTTTTACTGTTAAGATTACTGTATTTGTTATACTGTCGTAAATGCTAATTGAATTTGGTGGCCCCTAATAAAATAGGAAAAAATTAAAAAATAAAATGACGGAATCTATAAAAAAAAACAAAAAACACAACGCTCTTAAGTAGTCTAACAAATAGATTTAAACAATTGTCAATCAACGTTTAGTTATAACAGAGATGTAGAGCAAGACTAGTAGACGTAGAGCCCTTGTGCTCTGCTATATTTGAGATTTGATACAAGTCTCGCAATGTTTTAGCCTAGCGTGAGGCTCCCACCAATTAGAGGCTCTAGTTAGCCTATGTCTAAGGTCCGCCCTAATGTACAGCACCTAGGTGATGTAACCCAAATCAGTGTGTCTGAGGGGAGGGGAATTCCAATGGCTTAATATATTATAGTGGATAAAAAAGTAGTAAAATTTCCTCTTTCAGACCTTGTGGTCTACATGGCGAATGACGTCAATTTCATCTGTTTCTGCGGCCCACGGTTGACTAGTGTCAGGTACCCAATTAGAGCTGGGTGGACTCAGAGGCGCACAAAGGTCCAAAATTAAAAATCCCAGTCTTCATCAGGATTCAAATCCGGAACGTCCATTTCGAAAGTCAAGTGTTTTACCGTTCAAGCACCGTGCCTCTATAGTGGATAAATACTTCAATAAATTTACCATTTACAAAACGGATTTCTGTTATAGCTGGAATTTTAGAAATGCTTCTTCCGGAAAAAAAAACGATAGATCACTGATCACTGTATATCCAAAGGAAAATTGAGGTACAAACTTGTCATTTCCCATTTTCCTCTACGAAATGAAAAGTTAAATTGCTGTTATAACAATAAAGAGTCCGAAACTGAACGAGGAATGCACGAATGCCACGAATGAATGTTTGTGTTTTACCCTATCTTATCTAATACAGACGTTACTTCAAAAAAAAAGAAGTTGATTACGTCATACACGTCATGCATCTAGTCATGCATGATAACCAATGACTTATATAATACCAAGTCACTGGTTTTCCTGGCTAAGTGTTTATTCTATTTTATTTATAAATGTCAGACCATGGTCCGACATCTACGCTAGGCAGTGCACGTATCCCGTATGGGGGACGAACGTATTCCAAAAACAGTCTTTTTTTTTTGAGGAGCTAAAAAGTGGTCGACGTAGCAGAGATGCCACGAGAAAACGCTCTAAAGACCAGCTTAAGCGCCAACTTGTCTTAGCAGACATAGAAGAGAGCACCTGGTTGTATGTCGAATCAGAATGAGACAGCTGGAGGTCACTCACAAAGGCCACGGAATACACATTTAAGACCAAAAGAAATTCTTCTGCCGACTCTAAATATTAAGCTTCTCTTTTTACCCTCTACGTCTGTCCACGGCAGTGGATTTCTTTTTTTAAAATCTGTAAACCGCAGCCTTTGTAGGTCATTTTCACCTGCAGCTACAAAAAGAAATTCTAATGACAAGGAGTCAGAGCCAACTTATATTTTCTGCGGTGACTTGAACCTTTTCCTTCGAGATGAAAGATTATTACAATCCCTTATCATCCGGGGCAACGGAACATCGTGGCGCTCAGTTAGAAACAGAAGAAACTATAAGGTCAATAGGAAAGCAATACAGAACCTAAAATGGGATGACTAAGGACCAAATTCACTGCACTGGCAAAGGTGAAAGAAAGTCCTAACAACAATGTTACCATTCACGCACCATTCCTTAATGGCCCTTATTATTGAGGACACCTGCACGGATAATGTATTAGAAAAAAGTAATATGGAGGAGTTTCCCCGGTGTAATCGGCATTTGGCTTAGCTTTGATTAATAGCATTATTTTAGCTTTATTTTACAGCCATTATCGTATCTTGAGACGATATGCAACGTTATGTCGCGGACCGTATTAGCTCTAGAAGATTTGGCAATAATAATAAAACAATTCACTATAATTAATACAGTATGTATGTAACGTATTCATTGAAAAGTAAAATATGTATATAAAGTATGTATATAAAGTATATGTATTAAATGTGTTTCAAAAGTTTGTATATAAGTTTGTAAATAAAGTAAGCACATTAAGTATGTACATAAATAGTAGTTCCCCTTTCAGACCTTGTGGTCTATAGGGCAGACGATGTAAAGGTCATCTCATTTTGTGGCCTACGGTTAACGAGGGTGGCAAGCACAACGACCAACCGCCTTAACTTTTCCCCAACTATAGTCAGGTACCCATTAGAGCTGGGTGGACTCAAGGGCGCCCAAAAATCCCGAAATAAAAATTCCAGTCTTCACCAGGATTCGAACCCGTGACCTCCAGTACGGAAGCCAAGCGCTTTACCGCTCAGCCACTGCGCCCTAACATAAATAGTAAAGTAAGTAAATTTCCCCTTTCAGACCTTGTGATCTATGTGACAGGTGATGTAAAGTATTGTAAAGGTCATCTATTTTTGTGGCCAGCACAACGACCAACCTCCTTTACATTTCCCCAACTAATATCAGGTACCCATTAGTGCTGAGTGGACTCAGAGGCACCCTTAATATCCCGAAAGTAAAAAAAAACAGTCTTATTTTGGATTCGAACCCGGAACCCCTACTCAGAAGCAAAGCATATAAAGTATGTAAATGATCTTACCTCTCCCTTAAGGCTAAAACAAAAAGATATAAAAATCCGCCTTTCAGTCCAGGTAACTTGTCACCGACAAGTACATAGCTCACCAATTCATATATCGCTGGTCGCGCGTGTGTGTGTGTGTGTGTGTGTGTTTGCGTATGTAAACGGTGTGAATGTTGTTCCTGTTCGACTTCACATTGTTATTTTTATATTAGTAACGCTTTGGTGGACAATTGTAGTTAAACTAAATTTCCTAGTATTCAAACCAATAAAATTATCTTATGTTATCCTCTCTTAACTTTTTTTTTTCTAACAATAGCACAAATTTGGATTTCTACAACATCATGTACGTGGTGTCAAAAAAATCGTACACAGCTTGTTTACCTGATCTGGATTTCAATGGCCAAGGTGATATGGAGGTCTAGCGGATAATGTAGTTGCAAGCTATATTTGAGAACACTGAACATGGGAAATTCCCTTTTGGTTTCAATAACTATAAAAATGAAGGGAGATTACTACTGCCATGTAGTCACATTTAACGAAACATTTATGCAGGCAGATTTACGTGTAGATCTAGCAGTAAATATCAACTCTTTAATGATTCATAATTGACGATTCATCTTAATCGTAAGTAATGGCTTTTTTTTTTCTTCAAATTTACGGTTAGGAGGCGCGGTGGCAGAGTGGTGAAGCGCTTGCTTTCTGAACCATGGATGCGAGTTCTAATCCTGGTGGAAACTGCTTTTTTATTATTCGGTAACTCTAGTATGCCTTTCGGTACCTGACAATAGATCGGAAAAAGTAAAGGCGGTTGGTAGTTGTACTGGTCACACAATACCCTTGTTAACTGAGGGCTAGAAACAGATGATCTTGACATCACCTGTCCTATACATCTCTAGGTCTGAAAGGAGAAGTCAATTTAGTTTCCGTTTCAATAATTAGTATCACTATTTTAAAGTTGGCGTGCTTTTTTACAATACCTCTCTTAAACTCGTAACTTCGTAGAGGCTTCTGGGTGGACATGAATCTAGCAGTTTGTTCATAGAATTTGTTAGTTGCTGTATATTGTTGGAAAACAAGTAAATAACATTGGGATATGGTCTAGTTTGACCGTTAAAATTTTTCGAGATACTTTTTTTCTAAAAAAACAATTTGATCCAGACAATGTCTATATATAGCACACAAACGTCATCTGATATTCCCGCATGTATTCATTAAAGAGGGAAATAAATAAATAGATGTTTAAGAACATTGTGGATACCATATTCTAATTCTAGATCTATAGGCCTTTTATTACAAATGTATATGTTCAACTTGAATGTATATATAAGATTTATTAAGTTTTTGTTTTCGTTGGGAGGAGGGGGGAATTAGTGAGGGGGTAAAAATGTTTTGTTTTGTGAAAAAAATCTATCATTCATTAGTTATTTAAAGTAAACTAAATCGTCCTCATAGAAAATCATCAGCTTCATTAGAGAGGAATTGTATTTTTTTTTAAATAAATGTGAATTGCATTTACCTCATGCTTGAATTGGGTGTGTGAACTAGTCTAGATCTAGACTATTGAATTGAAACCAGTCTATTTATAGAGCCAGGTCATGACTCAACAACTGGCCAGATAATCTAACAAATTAAAATAGATGAAAATAGAAGCGAAAAAATAAATCTGGGACCGCCAGGTCACATAAATGGTACATGTGTTTAATGAGATGTCATTTTTCAACAAATCAACGACTCAGTTATGATACAACTATGCATAAAGTTGGGCAATTGTTATCATTTCTACTGACTTAATTACTTAATTGCTGATGCAATGTTTTCACAAAGTCTGTATATTTTTCAGAGACTACTTTCTAAACACAAACGGAGCCTCTTGTTGGTAATGGATAAAAGACTCGACGTTTGTGTGGCTCGATACGGTATGTCTCTATTGCAATGCTAGCCTTAACATAGATACTGTTTAAACAGCTCATTATGGGTCTAATTTAAATAGATTCTGAAATATATCCAAAATCAACGATAAAATTATTTCGCTTAATTCTCTTTATTATTTACTACAGAGGTTATCAGATACACGTAAACAGGCGCTGCTGGTTTAATCGTCCAAAGAGTTAGGTTAGGAACACATTCGTTAGAGAGGGATAAAAGATTTCTGCCTGGTCGTGTGGGACTGTCGTTCGGATCGTCTCCAATGTCTCAGGTTCATATCCTGCTCACTTACACCCTCTATAGTTCTGCGGAAGGTTTAGGCTACATTAAAATTATCTTAAAATCCTGGGAACATGCAAAACATATAAACTATTTTAGAAACAAACAAACAATATTCATTAGAAGTAAAATATACAAAGGGGTTGTAGGGTATCGGAAATACACCGGTACACTAAAATAATCGTTCTAGTTGAAAGTTTCCAGTCAGACAGGCTGAGAACCTCTGATTAAAAAAATGTTAAATGTAGAACCTAACAGAATTTTAATATTTCATAATATAAGAAAAGTAAATAGAAACGTTCGAAAAAAAGGCTAGCATGGTAGTCTCATATCTAGTGGGATATTAGTAAAGACTTTGTGTATGTATGCAATAACTCTACAGAATGTGTTATGTTGGAATTTAATTTATAATAGTAATATATACATACTCAATGTCAAAGTAAACCATTATTACATTGTATTTGAAACAGGAACAATATGCAATGTTTACCATCAAGAAAATTTCCCAAACTCTCAAAGAAGTCAAGGAAGGCAAAGAAACAGGAACCTCTGCAAAGCATTTGTTCTAGTGAGAATGACAGGAAGATCGCGGCTGGTTCGCATCAAAAGGAAGGCGATCAGGTTCTGTCCAATTTCAGAAAAGCAAAAAATACATTCCAAACTGATGCCTTGCCAACGAAATATGCCACCATATACCCACATTTTGAAGAGCCCATACCTAAAGATATCGATCTAGTCGATACATTAGATAGAAATATACAAAGGCATGAAAGACAAGACAGAAGTCATGACAAAACATCTATAACCAACTTCGACAGCTTACTTAAAGACGAAAGACGCAGGCTGCAAACATTTGTAAACTATCCACAGGAGGCTGTTAAATCGGCACTAGTTTTGGCCAATAATGGATTCATTTATATCGAAAACTGCTCTAATGAAGTCGAAAGCTGCTCGGGTGAAGGCGAAAGTTTTATCTGCATATTCTGTGGTGCTCGAAAGACCTTTTGGGAATGGCAAGATGATGTAGAGCAAGTTCACCGAACATTATCACCAGAATGTCCATTGCTTTCAGGTGACAACTCTGAAAATATTTCCTTCTATTCGAACAAGGGAAGTGATATAAAGTTTGATTTCATATTACAAAAGTTAACACCACCAACACATCTTATTGAACTCGACTCGGCACCCTCGGCGCAAGAAGAAAGTTACAGATCATTAGCATCAAATGGAAACACCTTTTCGAAAAATTATAGTCCACTATCCCTTGAAACATCTAGCATATTAACGTCAACAACTGAGGCAGTAGAAGGCAACTCTCATCTTTTAGATCTAGTACAAAATGGAACAAGTTTTTCAACAACGCGATTCGATGACTCTCCACAAGTGTCTAGTCAAACAGAAGCAATCTCAGCTTTACCCTTACAGGCACCTGTAAACCTTGCGCAGTCTAGCATCGGTCAGACACAAGATTTACTTTTAGAAAGACCTTTAAACGATGACTATCTGCATGTCTCCACACAAGTAGCTCCTTCTGCAGCTATTTCAGCAACGTCAGCTACTTCAACACCATCGTCATCTTCACAAAGTCCGTCAAACACTGTTAACAGCAACACAGGATCCCAACCAGCAACTACAGCGAACAACAGGCAAGGGTTAACGAATCAGCCCAGGCAGAGAAACCCAACTTACAGTGAGCTGGGAATCATCACAGAGAGACCAAAGCGTACGGAATATGCTCTCCCATCAGAAAGAATAAAATCATTCAGCAGCTGGCCGAGAGGACATTTCCTTGAGCCAACTGACCTGGCCAACGCT
Organism: Biomphalaria straminea; assembly: GCA_021533235.1. NCBI lineage: Eukaryota > Metazoa > Mollusca > Gastropoda > Planorbidae > Biomphalaria > Biomphalaria straminea. Next base: position 5,606,805 of record JADKLZ010000687.1, read on the forward strand.
GGCTTCTACTATGGTGGTAAGTTAATGCTTATATACCATTCATATTTAAATTGAAATTCAAATCACTCTCCTAAAATATATTTTCTAAAACGTTTTACCGAAGTTTACCTATTCTTTAAACACCAATACGTTTTTCTCAAATAGATTAGGTTTAATCAAAAGTAATAAATAAATTATTATGTTGTTGATGAATCTATACATTCCGCTTGTTGCATTGTAATTGTGTAAATTGCATTACCAGGTTACGGAGACTGTGCCAGGTGTTTCTATTGTGGAGGAGGTCTCAAAAATTGGGAGGATGAGGACGATGTTTTGGTGGAACACGCTCGATGGTTCCCAAAGTGTGCTTACATTCGGAACAAGATGGGCCAGGCCTTTGTAGACGCTGTCAAAGTCTTAAATGAATCTCATGATAAGGTAAGGCTAAGAACTTATAAAATATACTAAGTTATTTATTACATTGTCCTTATTCTTGAGTTTTATGTGTTTTAAATGTTCTTGTTTTCAAGATCCTTTTAAATTAATGAACTTAAATACACTTGAATATAAAGTATTACTATTTTTAAAATTGTAGATTACATTCCAAATGGTCACAGATAAAATGGGAGGTCAAACGTCCACAGGTCAACTAGGTGAGCACATAATAAGTCTATTGCCTCTCTCTCCCTCTCTCTCTCTCTCTCTCTCTCTCTATTTCAATCATTGTCTCTATCACCTTCACACACTTAATCTTTATTACTCGCTCGTCTCTTGTCATTCTCTAAACCTTTCTCTCAATCTTCCTCTTCCAACCTCACACATTCTTTCTCTCATTATCTCTTCTCTCTCTCTCTCTCTCTATCTCTTTTCCTTTTATCTTTACTCTATCTTTCTCACATTTTATATCATTATACACTTTAGATGTCTCTCTCTCTCTCTCTCTTTCTGTTTTTTTCATTAACACTTTCTGCTCTTCTCTCTCTCTCTCTCTCTCTCTCTCTCTCTTTCTCCACTTTATCTGTCATTCTTTGTCTTACTCTGCTCCATTTCTCTTCTTTCTCTTCTCTTTCTCTAGACAATTGACATCTAGATTTACTATTAACTTCCACATAAAGTTCCTGCCATCAACTCACTCTGTTTGTTATATTCGCTTGTTTTCTCTAGTGATATATTTATAACATTATTTAAAAAAAAACATAAATAAATAATAAATAAAAAAACTATTCGCTATTTCCCACAGATCCCAAAGATAACGACCTAAGAAGAGACCCAGCCGTTAAAACAATGATTGATCTAGGCTACAATGAAATCGATTCTTTGGAAATAGCTCAAAATTTGAAAGACAGAGGTCAGTAATACTATTCCTTGAAGTAATTGTATTATAAATATTTTTTTTTACCAATTTGGATTCTGTTATATGTATAGCCAAGATTTATTGTCTGTCATATAGAAAAAATTGTGTATACTGTAAACATTATCTAAATTAAATAAATATGTTGTTCTAGATTTGACGTTGACTGCTGATGTATTACTGGAAACACTGAAACAGGAAGGAAAAACAGCGAACAGAAACATTTCGAATATTGAACAAAAAACAAGTCAAGAGGAAGATCTTGGTAAATTTTCTTTCATTCCGGAATAACATCAAAATGTATCCAAACCAAATTTTATTCAAATAGTAAAGGGAAAGGAACGTTATGCTAATTAAAAAAGGGGCATAATTTCACTTAACCCAGAAGACCTACTGAGTTGAGAAATAACATCCGGTCGACTGGGGGAAGGGAATCAACGTACAGTCATGGCCGAATTAAAGTATGTGGAGGTCCCAGGGTAGGATTTTTTTTTTTTTTTTTTTTAAGGGTAGGATTTTTATGGAAGCCCCTACAATTTTATTAATTTAAGTGTATTCATGAACGAAAATATTTATATCTAAAAGTATGATATATCTTAGAAGAAAGAAAAAAAAAAGATCTTGTAAATTTAATTACATTTACTCAACAGTAAACAGGTCAGGGGGGGGACCTTAGCAGTGCGCAAGGCCCTGGGCGAGTATCATGTGTGGGGCCCTTAGCCTTATCATGCGGCGTATCATACGCCGCTATTTTGCAGGGCAGGCCTTAGTCCACTGCAACCTATGCGACCGCGAAAATATGACCTTTGAATGCGGTCATATAACGTATCCCCAGCGAAAGTCAAGAAAAACTATATTTGTTATATCTATATTTTCATTTCATTTTTTAAAAAATCAATTTTTCGAAAGTTGTATTCATGTTACTACAAATGTTATAAACCTTTAACATAAGTATTTCCCTAATGCAATACATATAAATGTGAACACGAAATACACGATTTGTATAGCTTGTTTCCAACTACATGTTTTTTTTTTTGTGAACTGTTAAACGATGATAGCCCCTTAGAATCAGCAGATCATTAGATGTCTTTACCTAAACTGAACGATATTTTGGAATCAAAATTGATTGTTAAGAACTTGGATGGTATTTGGTATCTTAATGATACTAGGAAAATATTGAGTAACAAGTCCAGTTCATAAAAATGATTTAGTTTTCGATGTTGGTGACAATAAAATCTCAGATCGCGGGGCCCCCCTCAGGCGCGGGGCCTGGGGCAGTCGCCCCACTTGCCACCCCCTAAGGCCGCTAATGAAACAGGTAGTTGATTAATAGAATAAACAAATGGATATTAATACGGCTACAGTCATAGTAAAGTCTAACATTAAAACTGTGATGAAAAAAATATTTAAGAAGCCATTTAATAATATGAATCACTAAAATTTAAAGTGCATTCGTTTTATAATTTAATCTCAGTTGAAGTCTAAAAAGAAGACAATGAATCCAGTGGTCGGCTGAGATTAACACTGAACAGAAATGTTTACATACATACAATGACATTTTTAGTATAGACAAGTGATTTGTGCATTGGGAAAAAAAATGAGATGAATATGCCTCAACATTAGTTTTACTGGTATTCAAATCGTCTTAAAATCCTTCCCAATGCAATATAATTTAGAATGACTTTAATGAATGATTCAATGTATAATAGAGCAATATAATGAATGATTCCACTTAATAATTTTGAACTTCATTAAACGCCCCATTTAATATTATTGAATGATGTTGAAGGTATTGTCTAGCAACATAAACAGCTTGACTACCTGTCAATTTCGGCTAGAGTTCGAAGCCTGGCCTGACTAGTTCTTTCAAGGTGCCTAAAGGCGATAAAGAAACCTTGTCCAAAACGTCCATTCTAAATTAATGAAAGATCTGCTATATGAGAGCAATTTAAAAAAATGATTTCATTTAAGATTTGATTGAATGATCCCAGTTAATTCTTTATTAAATAATTCCACAGAAATGGTCAGACAGTTAAAAGAAAAAAATCTCCACCTTCGACAACAGACAGTATGCAAGATGTGTCTGGACAATGAGGTCTCTGTGGTCTTCTTGCCTTGTGGTCACCTGGTCTCGTGTTCTGAATGTTCGTCTGCTGTCTCCAAGTGTCCGATGTGCAGAGCAGACGTGAAGGGCATTGTGCGCGCTTTTCTGAGTTAACCAGTTGGAAAGAATAAATAATTTAAAAATACGAACAAAATCTATTTTATGTTAATAAATGTTAATTTTGTTATTGTTGATATAAATACATCTAATACAGCGAACAGTGTTGTTATTTTTTTTTTAATTTGTCAAGTGGGAAAATAACTTTTGAGAGTTCGTCATGTAAAGTCCCTACGTGCTGGTTGTGGTTCTTTCTGTCCTCCTGGTCACCTCCACTATATACGTTAAACTTGCCGGCTATAAGAGACATTGTGGGAAGCGTGGTCGAGAGGCAAAGTGCGGCTTGAGCTTGGCTTGCTTGGCTACCTAGAAGGGGGCTCGAGGTTCGACACCCGACTCGGGCAGAGTTGTGTTTACTGAGCGCTCAAAGGCAACACGGGAAACAAACTCCTAGATACCCCCTCCCCCCACTGGTCCACAAATGAGATTGGACCAAAGCGCTCTGAGCATGCTATAAGCATGGAAGTAGCGCTATATAAAAAATATAATAATAATAATAATAATTGTTCTGATTTGCTGAACGCATATAACTTTTCAAACGGTGAGATAAACGAACATGTACTTCTCTGCCATGAAAAATGTTGAAACTTGTACTTTTTACCAAGCTTATATCAACTCACTCTGCCTGTCTGTCTGGTAAAATGTGTGGACACAAATATTTGTTGTACCTAACAAAACATGAATCAATAAATAAAATACTCAATTAGTCTATTGGTTATTAATAATTAATTTTTATGTTTGATATCGAATAAGGGAAATAACTTGTACATTATTGGTGGATATAGTTTAAAGGACGGAGTTCTTCCCCGTTAGAAAAGCTTTTTTTTTTTAAAGAATTTTTCCTATTTTACTAGATATTTCTTTGGTCAGTTTTTCAGAATTTATTACAGGGTGACCGTTCCCCTTTCCTTTTACAGCCCTCTTTGTTAGCTGAGGGCAGGTAGATCTCCAGAGTGTAGTCAGGGAGAGTTTTGTGAATGTACTGAACAAGAAAATACACTTAGAGAAATACAATTATATCCTGTCTTCTTTTGCATAAATATTTAAATATTTTCTGCATACAAATTAATCTTAATTATCTAGATTCGAGAGGGACTTTAAGTTTTGCTCCCCTTTTCAGTCCTTGCGATCTGTACAGCAGATGATGTAAAGGCCATATGTTACTACTGCCGCACGAGATTCTGCTACTACGCTCTTGCGCACGCTCCTTGGCTTCTTGTGAAAGCAAGAATCGATTACAATTACAAGGTCGCCGAACTTTGTCATCAGTGTATATACAGCAATGAGATGCCCTTGTACCTTAGCGAACGGATTACTCCATATGTCCCCAAGAGAGCCCTACGCTCAATGGACTCAACGCTTTTAATGGTGTCACGTTTATCCCCCAAAAGCTACGGTCTGCGGGCTTTTTCAGTTCACGGACCAAAGGTTTGGAACTCACTCCCCATTGATCTTAGACAGACAATATGCTACACCACTTGTAAGAAGAACATTAAGACCTGTTTAAAACTTTTTAGATTAGTTTGTCATGTCCAATGTCTAAAATGTTTTTACAGCACATTGAGCCTTGATTTTGTTTGTTAACAGCGCTTTATAAATAACATTATTATTATTATGGCCATAGCCGGACATTGACTAAGTTGCCACCACGCATCTTTTCAGTATGGACTACTTAACTGCCTTTATCGGAAGTATCCCAACTGTCATACCAAAGTATCAACATGTGCTTATCGGTTAGGGAATAGGCACGTTGATAAGTGAACTGTTCATCATACACTAGTGCCGTCCGAACATCGGTTTTCGCTCAAACATCGGCATTCTTATGATTCAAAAAGTAAACAGATGCTGGGTCATACTGATTCTAACAAACTGATCTTCGTAAGGCTAGCCTAGCAGTTTAGGTGGCTATGTGTAGTCGGTCATGACACGACTACCAAGCGATAGTGTTGCTTAGTGGTCAGGCGCAAAAAAAATACACACTGCCATGCTTAGTCAAGCATGTTGATCTACACTATTTGTTTTCTCTGCTTACGAGATCTAGAGCTAACATTATAGACCTAAAGTCCTAGATCTATTTCTTTTACAACATAGTAAACTCTACGGCTCTACGGTATGGTTTTCTTTTAAAAAGTAAGTCAATAGATTACATTAAAATAGGTTGGTGTAACCTCACATACAAACCTTGTTAAAATCTGACCGTTTTGGATGCAAAAATAATTACGCCAGAAAAATATCAATTACCTTGTTATTATTAAAAAAAAATATAAAGAATAATATATGCATTTGCAGTAATTCAAAACATATAGCAAAAATTGTCTTTCCCTTTCATATATGTTGCTACACTGTTCCTAGGTTACAAAATAGTTCTGAAATGGAAGATCCGGAGCACTTGTGATGTAGGCCTACATACTATTATCTCATTTTTCATATTATTAACAAAGTGGAAAAATTCAATTCCGCTTTGATTTCCTGAAACCTTTTTAGAAACACCCACTGCTGACGAGGAGAAACCGAAACCAAAACGTCGTATTTCAATTTCGACTTCGTAGACTGCAAACACTTGTCTTGTACATACATGCTTTTTACAGTATCATTGCCTTGTACATACATGCTTTTTACAGTATCATTGCCTTGTACATACATGCTTTTTACAGTATCACGTGAAAAAAAAAGAATAAAGATTCCATTTCGCCTAAAGTTTTGACTTGTAACATCATTAACAATGGTTTCACTGTGTCGAGCTGTTTCCCTTTTAGGAGTCATTACATTCGGTCTCATTAAAGTATTGAGTCGTTTGTCATTACAGGAACTGCATCTATTTCGTATCACCGGGCGGGAAGTCTGGAAAGTTCTTAAACGCCCGAACAGGAAAGACGAGTGCTGGAAACTAGACAGAAAGGATTAGGCAATTTCGGCACGATTTCACACTGGGCACTGTCTGATAGGAGCCTACTTCGCTAGGATCCAGGAGAACCACGACCCCAGATGTCGACACTGTCACACAGAAGGCGAGTCAGTAGAACGCATCTTCTACGAATGCAAGATGCTCAGAAACATAATCGAAAATACTTGTATTGAAACAGATAGAACTTGTGCATGCTAGGGTCTCGTCTTGTACAGGACAAGCGAACCTTACAGAGCACTACCAGATACCTGGACCGTGCTGTTTGGGATTAATCCCCGTAGGGATTCTTAGTGCCCGGGGCTTAGAAACGATGGAAGCACCTACCTGCAACAGTAAACAATCTAAACTTCTTCCTATCAAAGAGAATTCGGGGTGGGAGAGGATAAACTTACAAGATAGTAAAACAAAAATTCAAGCACTTAAATTTAAATATAAAAGCCAAATAACAGAAACCCAAACAACTTTCCATTAACAATGTACTTGCAAGGCTCAACGTTAGGTAGAAGAAATGCACTACAAAATGACACTCCATCCTATTTCGGCACACTCATGCATCTATTTTACAGATAAGACACTTACACAACAGTTACAACAATATAGTTGGTTTTTTTTTTCGTTTAAATATAATTTAATGGACAGGGAGATACGTGTATTATTTAAACTTGTAGGATACATTTATAACATAAGTATTAATAGAAACTTTAATAACTAAGGATGCGCGATGACTCAGGGTAAAACGCTCGACTTCTGAAATGGTGAGTTCAGCGTTCGAATCCAGGTAGAGATTTTTTTTTATTTCAGAAGGACGCCTCTGAGTCCATGCATCTGTACTAGTTAGCAAACATTAGTCGGGGAAAAGTAAAGGCTGTTGGAACTGTGCAGGTCACATGACACCCTCGTTAACTGTGGGCCGCAGAAACCAATAGCCCTTCACATCTTCTGCCCTATTGATGCACTGCCTGAAGTGAAACTTTACTTTTACTTTACTATCATAACAGCGTTGATTTAATTGTGTAAAATAAAGTACCGAATCTTCAAATTAAGATTGTTAACTTTAACGTAATCATAGTGTAAAAAATAAATAAAATAATACTCTGTATTATCCATAATGAAATTTATCTTAAAATTTAGCATTACACCAAACAAAACATTATGACTATAAAAAACTTAAACATACATTTACAACAGTGAGTCACCATACTCACTCATAATTTACATGTGAAATTTTTGTATCAGATAGTTCAATTTTATTTATGGTTTGATTGCGATGAGAACAAAAGATTTTTTGTATCTGTTTGTCTTAGCTATCTCTTTTGTGATGGTAAAATTACAAAAACCTGACCCAAAGGGTGCACTGGAAATGTTAATAGTATTTCCACCCCTGTGGTCACATCACCTGTGTAGAGAGGGGGAGAGAGCTGCTGTGTGGGTGACATCGTTCTGACCATAAAAAATGCCTTGGCTATCATCTCGTATGAGACGAACTTAAGTCATAGCAACAGAATAAGGCCAACAAGAGTATTAGAACTTAAAATAAATATACTTTAGATTAAATATTAATAATATTTTTATATCGATTACTTGTAAACTGATTTTAAAAAATTAACAATAATGTTTTAGAGAACATATTTTTTTTTTAAAATTATTGTAAAATAAAATAATATAGTACAAATAAAAAAAATATAAACAACAGTTTACATTTAAAACTAGAGTTAAACATTTGTAGAAAAGGAATGTTTATTTCCGTTTTTATAGAAAGCAATGGAAAAAGAATGCAACAAACATGTACTATTTTTCCCGATTGTTTGCACTGTATTTAAAAAAACTTATACTTAAATGTTGTCCTTAGCAAGGCCCGAGTAACACAAGTGGGGGGAAACGTAACAAAAGAAAAAGGAAACGAAATGGACAGCTAGATGTCCGAGTATGCTAATCTGCTCGTTGTCAGGTGACTTAGGTTCAAATATTAATTGGTAGGAATTCCATTATTATATGTCCAGTACTTTGTATCATCTGCAAAATAAATTAAACACTTAAGTTCCCCTTTCAGACATTCTGGTTTATAGGGCAGATGATGTAAAGGTCATCTGATTCTGTGGCCTACGGTTAACGAGGGTGTCATGCGGCCAGCACAACGATCAACCGCCTTTAAATTTTCTCCAACTAATGTCAGGTACTCATTAGAGCTGGATGGACTCAGGGGCGCCCAAGGATCTCGAAATAAAAATCCCAATCTTATAAGGATTCGAACCCGGGACCCCTGGTTCACAAGTCAAGCGCTCTACCGCTCAGCCACCGCGCCTTCAAACAGTAATTTGTATTAATTTCAGCGCTGCTCAAGTGAAAAGAGCTGCTGTAATCGTGGCTATGACATTTTTTAACAAGCCTAAACCCGAGACATATCGTTATAGTAGGCCTGGACACTGCCTAGATATAGTGACGTCACAATTCAGTGTTGAAACCTAAACGGTTGGTCTCGGTTTATCTTATCTGATTTTCTTCTATAATACAGACGTTACTTTAAAAAAGAAAATGATTACGATCTAGTCATGCATATTAACCAAGGATTTAAGTTCTGCCAAGTCATTGACTTTCTTGGCTGATTCATGCAACACATTCCATGCTCTAATATACTAGGGAAGAGTTTAAGGCGCAAGTTCAACACATTCACAAAAAAAAACAACAAGAAAAGTAAAAAATGATATACTTTAAAAAAGAAAAACCTGTTTAAGAATCCCTATTGTGTTTATTTACACTGTGGGATGATCGTCTTTTGTCGATCTTTATAATCTATTTCTGACGCTTCTTACTCTAAACCCAAAACACCTCTCGACCTATTCTGAAGTGTTATAGGTCCGTGCTATCACGTCATTATTTCTACCGTCTCTGTTCAATTTAATTTCTATAATTTATATATAATTTATGAAGTTTTCTCTCTTAAACGTTACTATTTTTTTGTTCTGTTTGTAAAAACATTTATATAAATAAATTATAACTTTTACATAGCCCTACTTTAATGCTTATAGATTGCTGAGAGAGTTATGGTCGATTTCATTTGTGAACCAGTAGGGGAGTGGGTGGGTATCTGGTAGAATTTTTTTTTTCTGTTTTAATGTAATTCATAAAGCCTTGCACTGATGATAAAAGGCTATAAGGTAATTTTTTTCCTTGTAAGAATTTGGATGGCTACCTGTTTTTAGTGTGAAATGCGCGTTGTACTGTCGTTCGGATTTGTCAATGGTCCCGGGTTCATACCCTGCCCTCTACAATCCCTGCCTGTCGTCATGTGAAAGGTTTGGACTACGAAGTAGATTATCTTGAACTCTGAAGGAACACCCGAAACATATAAAACATTTTTTAGGATGTACAAACGAAAGCATGTGTTACTAATACATTGACAGACGTTAAAACTCAACAGTGTCAATCCTTACAGTGGCCCACAGAAAATGATTCCATGAAACAATGATAGGATTTACAAAGTGAAATACAAGTCGTAGAACCTGACGTGTATATCAAAGTAAATAGCGTAGTTTCATAGTTCTTACATATAAGTAAAAGGTTAGTATAGATTCTGAAATCTACACTGTGCGTAGTATTGACATTTTGTATTCCCCTAATGCTAACTGGTGCGGAAAGAGTATTGAACGGTAGCTAATCAAAGCTTATATAATTGACACTGTCTGTCTGGTACAGATTGTGTACACGGTATTTCCTCCAGTTTCCATTTTTGGATTAAGTTCAAATTTCGCACAATTAATCATAGTAAATTACAATATGCTAGTGAATAAAAAAAAAAACAATTAATTAACTAATTAGTGGTAATTAATTAACTAACTTGTTTTTTTAAAGAAAAAGGAAGTTAAACCATGCAATATTGAGAGATATGACAGTCAATTTTTTTTCAGTTCTTCACCTTAGATAATCTTTTTCTTTGAATACTTTGCTTCTTAAAAAAAAATGGGTCAACTTAATAATTATCAAAACTAGAATTAGCCACTTCTATGCTACCAATTCATTTGGACCTCGACTGCCTGTCCGTGTGGTATACATTTACATAGAGTGCATGTAAAGTAGACTTGTTTAGTTGTTGTATTGTTGTAAAGCTGCGTGTCCAAGACCTTGTATTGAGAACATGTTCCATAGTCCGAATTTATCCCTTTTGTCTGGACGTAACAAAGTCTTTTATCCGGTATGAATACACATTGCAATATTTTTACCTTATTTTTACCGAAAGTATGTTTAAATAATAAGGTACTAAAATAAAGCCTATTCTAAAAAAAAAAGATATTAAATTGAAATTCTTATACAAACAATCTAGGTCAAGCCCGCAAAGCGTAAGACCATGTAAATTCCCGATATTTGCTCTGTTCAGAAGCAAAAATAGGTCACGTTTTTAAGGGGAAACCCTAGAGATAGAATTGCGTGCCCGCATTCACGTGTCACTTTGACTTTGACCTGTTTATTGACCTGTTTCCTTACAAGCTGTGTAGCCAAATTCAGGTAGAAATTTGTTTAATTTACCATTTCTATAGTGATGAATTGGCTACATCTCAAGATCTTAATTGTCAAAATCCTTATTTATCTAGTGATATTTTAGAAGACCTATATATAGAATTTGTACTTAGTAAATATATAATGCAATTTGATAGCCTTTGGTATACACATTCTAGGATCAAGAATCATGTTTTATGTAGAATTATTTTGTTTACACTCAATAACGAACACATATCAATTGAAATCAAATGAAGTTTTGTATGTGGATTTTTAATCTAAATATATCTTGTTCAATTTTAATTTTAGGGACTCACATTCATGAATCAGCTGATCGCTATTAAATCTACTATCTTTATTGAATCTTTAAAAAAAAAAAAACTAAAATTCGAATATAATAAAAGAGATGAAAATTAGGCCTACATTTTAGTTTTAAAGTTTAAAAAAATGAAAAACATTTTATTAATTATCACTAACAAAGCAAATGAAGTGTACATTTTATTGTAAAAAAATGAAGAATAATTTATTAATTAAGTTGACTTTCAGTAACAGAATTTAATTCTCTACACTGCCTAATTCTCTACATTGCCTAATTCTCTACATTGCCTAATTCTCTACATTGCCTAATTCTCTAAATTCTCTAACCCTTCCATCCTGAACGCACAAGACAGAAATTCTGAGAAGATTCCGAGTATATTTCCATACAACTGACGAGGACGTGCTATCTCGAAACTATCCTATTAGATCAGCTAAATCGGAAAAAAAATGTGTCTTATAATTTTTTTCCGGGTTAAAGACAATGTCATATGATGTAACCATAAAGATTGAAAAGAAATGAACATTAATTATTCAAACAGCAAAAAAAACAAAAAAAAAACGGAGAAAAACAGGGAAAAAAAGTATTTTATAAACTAAAAAAAAACTTTTTTACGGGAAAATCCGTTATTACGTGTCTATACTCTCCAGCGTTCTAGTAGCTACCAGTCAACTATTTTTAGCCACACCTCTCTAGTAGCGGCCAGTAAACTATTTTTAGCCACACCTAACTCCACACTGCTATTTAAAGAACGCCTTTGAAACGTGACGAATATTCTCTATGAAAAGTTAGACCTACTCCTGTGAGAAGTTTAGCAAAGGCAAGTTACATCTAGCTACTTTTACTAGTTTTAAGTTCTACTAGTTTTAATATTATAACATTAATATTAAAGCTTTGCAAGAATAAAATAAAGGTAATAAAAGGGAAAAAGAAACAGCAACAAAATGTACCCATAATGAACATGACTTTAAGTAAATAGAAAAGCATTAATGAAATGAATTAGAGACGTACCTTTGTCATCTTAGCAACGTATTATCTTCTTATGTTAGAAAATGTAGACATTATTAAAAAAAAAACAACAGATGATGATTATGTCCTACGAGTCATGCATCTAGACATGTATGTTAAACAATGACTTAAATTCTGCCAATTCACTTGTTTTCCTGGCTGGCCCAGTTAACCCATTCCATCCCGTTAATAGCATTTAGGAAGAAGAAGCATTTGTACACATTTGTCCTAGCATCTGGAACGAAGAATGTGAATTTATATTTGTGTCTTTCTGAGTATTTTATTAGATTTTGTTTTAGCTTTTGAAGATTATTGTTCTGTGTTTTATGTATAATTGCTACTTTACTTTTAAGTCTTCTCTCCTGAAGGCTTTCTAATTATTTATTTTTTTACTAAAGCTGTTATTCTAGTCAATTTTGAATATTCGTTTAATATGTATCTCACTGCTCAAATACCAAAGATAGGGGTATTAGTGTACATATCCTTTAACTGTATACTGTATTACATTAACATAAACTGTTTATTTATATAAGCTATTAAGTTTCAGTCTCTCATCAATAAAAGTACAGAACTATTGTTACTAAGCAATATGGACATAATTAAGATTCAGTGTTTTAAGTCTCATCTTTTTCACACCAATATAACCATTTTAATTAATATTAACTAGAAGTAAAAAAAATATCAGATCACGAGAAGATAAGATGTTCCTCCGAGTAAAAAAATGATTATTCAAGGAGGCCTACCTCACAAATTTTATGAGTCAATTGCAATGGCGCAATATTGCTTGACAATAGGATTTACCGCTACTGATTTTAAAAATAGCATATCTATATCGCCATTGATCATTCTTATAGCATACTCTATCACTAGCTAGCATACGTGTATCCGGAATTAGGTTTCGTGTTGCCTTTAGACGATCAGTACAGCTCAGTTACAGGTTTCGTAGTCGGGTCCTTTTAATTGGTAGTTAAATCGTTTATGCTTCTTTGCCTTAACCACTTACGAGTTTCGTATTCAGAAATGATCAAACACCCTTTTTTATATCCTAGCATTCTAATACACACATTATGTACGCATTAAAATGCTAGGATATAAAAAAAAAGGGTGTTTGATCATTTCTGAATACGAAACTCGTATGTAGAAACCGTTGTATAGCCTTTTATACAACTTACACTGTTTTAAATACTTAAAAGATCTACACAAGTCGATCATCTTTCGTTGTAATTGTGTTGCATCGTTTGGTTCGGGTCTTTGTATCTCTTTTTCTCAACCCACGTAAAATTAATTCGTTTGTACCTATTTTAAAATTAGTAAATTTTCTAAAGATATTACAATAATTTAGCTGAACATCTTTTAGGTGGCTCTGTAGTTAAGCACTTTGCCTATGATTCTGTGGTCCTAGCTTCGAATCTCAGGAGGGATTGAATTTGAATATCGAGACTTTTTGTTAGGGAAATTAAAGGCGGTTTATCCATCTGAAGGAATATGTGAAACATGTAAAACAATTTTAGGGCATGTAATGCTCCTTAATACAAGGAGTATGTATTCCTCTCACAAAAAAAAACCCAAACAAATTGTAGTATTAACGTGATAATACCCCCCCCCCCCCCCGCAGAGTGGTAATGAGGCTAAATACAATATCTGACTATTCTTCAGCTTCTCAATTCAACATCGCAATATTTAATAATAAATAAATAATAATAATTTTTTTTGAAAGCTAAGTTGTTCCTAGAATAGAACTATGTTATGTCAGTATAGAAATAATTATGTTAAATTGTGTGTAAAATGTTAATTATATGTGTAACAAATGTCTATGGATATTACTTTCTATTGGTCAGGTGGTAACTTTTCTTTTGATTTTTGTAAAGATTTAGTTAAGCATTTTTAGTGTGTAAATATTTTGACAGATCGATTAATTTGTTTTGTTTGACTGATCTGTTCTAAATGGTGTTTCAGCCTTGGGGCCAGTTACGTACGTTGTGTCCAGGAAAAAGAAGTTATCAGTGCATGAGCTGACAATACTAAGAACATATGGACGACTACAACACTGGCCCACCAGTAATTCATCTTTTTGTTTATTTGTAAACATTAGGCTATTAACAGAATCTCAATTCCCGAAAGGGGAAAAGACGATACTAGTTTTGTGTGGATTTTCTGTCTGTCCGTCTGTCCCGTTGAGATCTCATAAACTAAAGAAGATAGTGAAAATCCGACACCATAATATTTTAGGTCATTCAAGGTTCTGACACAACGACTATAATAACTTATGCAAGTCGTTTTTTCATAAAAATACATCACTTTAATAACTATTCACTATTAATAGTAACAAACACGAAAATATAGATCTTAATCTATCTTGAGCTCTTAAAAAATGTGATAATTCGCTAGTCGATAGTAAATCTAAATGGCAGATCTGAATATTAAAAGGCAGATCCGAATATTGATCGGCTTTTTGTTGGAAAAATTCTATCTACTGTAGATAGCTCGTAAAGTTAATTTGACAGTGATTTTGTAGTTAGTAAATATGAATCAAATGCAGATTCGAATTTAGTTTCTAATACAAAATCTTAATTTTCACTAATTATCTTATCCTTATTAGGCCCCGCGCGAACATTTAACATAGGGCCCCGCAATCTGTAAGACCGCCCTTGGGTCTAACATTAACATCATATCAAAGTTTATTTTAAAGTTATTTGTAATCCAATCATCCTAACATACTTTTTTAGTAAGCCTTTTACAATCACTTTTCAGTCCCATTGCAGTGTTAGTTTTTGTCTATCTCAATTATCTAATCTTATTTTATTTATGTTGTTTATTTTTTCCATTCAATTGCTTAAAATTTATTTTATTACTACAGAAAATCAAGTTATCTTTCGAAAGAAACAACGTGCCATGTTATTTAGCAATAAAAAGAGAATAAGTAAAAATGGGAGCACACAGACTCAAAGAAAAGTTCGCGAACAAAGTCTTCATGTCTACAACTGGAATAAGAAAAAGGGAAAATGTAAAAATATCCAGACAAATGAGGACACGCTTGCATTGTACAATCTCAGACAATCCAAGAAGCTCAATTCACTCAAGGAGCTCAAGGAGTCGACGGAATCACGTGATTCTGAACAGGTTCGATGTGAATGTGAACGTGTAGCCCCAAACCTCAGCCCAAAATGTCATCTGTTGGAATGTCATGATACAAACACCCACACAACGCATCAACGTCTCGGAAATGTTTTTTGGAATGAGAAATACAGGCTGAGGACATTTATAAAATATCCCAAATCAGCTGCTAAATCTGCGATCTATTTATCAAACTCTGGCTTTATTTACACCGGAACTGGACAGGATGGAGACACCAATATAACTTGTGTATTTTGTGGAGTAACTATCAAGTCTTGCAACCATATCTGTGATCTAGAACAGTTTCACAAATCGTTATCTCCTGAGTGCCCTATGGTTTCTGGCAGCAGCTCTGCAAATATCTCATTTAATTCTAGTGTGCGTTCTGATTCAGACTTTGATGTACTATTACAAGCAGCAGAAAGACTTGGCTGGTTGCTAGAAGCTGATTCTCAACCCTCAGCACAAGAGGAAATGGGGGCAGTAAATAGTTTGAAACATTGTAAGAATAGTTGTGAGAAACCAAGCCACAAATCAGATACACCAACGTTACACCATCAACATTATCAAGAGACTAGTTCTATACAATCTGATAGAAATTCTTCTGTAAATGTGATAGACCAGTTACCAGATAATTTGACAAGTTTCTCTATGTCACAGAGAAATGAGAATATCACGACTCCAGATTACATCTCACCACAAGTGTTTAGCCAGAGAGAGGCTACCGCTATCTTATCATTACAGCCAAACAACATGCAAGCCAACGGGACCCCAACACAAAGTATTGAATCAAACAGATCTTCGAATAGTTTACACTCATTTTCTAATAGTGGCACATCTTCTTCAAATCCAGAAACAAGCTTAAACACGACATCTGTTAATAGCAACACCAACATTCCAGCATCAACTACAACAAGAAATGGGCATTCGCCAGCTAACCAAAGCAGCCGAAGAAACCCGACATACAGTGAGCCAGCCAACCAAAGCAGCCAGAGAAACCCAACATACAGTGAGCCAGCTAACCAAAGCAGCCAGAGAAACCCAACATACAGTGAGCCAGCCAACCAAAGCAGCCAGAGAAACCCAATATACAGTGAGCCAGCTAACCAAAGCAGCCAGAGAAACCCAACATACAGTGAGCTGGGTATCATCACGGAGAGACCAAAACGTGTAGAGTATGCGCTGACATCAGAAAGGCTAAAGTCATTCAGCAGCTGGCCAAGAGGACATTTCCTTAAGCCAACTGACCTGGTCAACGCTGGTTTCTATTACAGTGGTAAGTTTAAATCTACTACTAGCTAAGATTTTATTTAAAAATATACACCTCGCGCTGAGGTTTAGCTAGGTAATTGTATCTATTCAGTTTATCATTGCAAAAACTTTCTATTACAGAGCAATTTAATATAGATGTTGTTTTAGGATTTTTAATTACTATAAACCTTTTGTACTCGGTTTGATGACAAAAGCTTACATTAATGACATTACCGATTAATTCCATCAAATTTACTGCATTATTTCTCTCATAAAATAACAAAAGTATTTTAACACTTTTTTTTACTGTAATTTTGTGTATATTAGCACTAATTCTAAAGCTGTCTGGTAAACATTTAAAACATTATTTCTCCCGCACCCATTCTCGTATCAAATTAAAGCTTTACACAATTATTCATTGTAAGTAAGAAAACATGAATAAATTTAGAAAAATAAACTGTTAGTCTATTGACTACTAGTAATTAATTACTTGGTTTCATACCAAAAATGGAAATTAATCATGCCCAATATGTTGTTTGTTTCCTGCCCTTAGCTGTACAAGGTATCATCCCTAAAACCTTTCTTTGCTTCAACTGAAGCTTTTAAAAAAAGAAATTATGAATCAATTTAAAAATAACCAGTTGGTAATTAATTATTATTGAGAGCTATCGTTATACTTGGGAAGCTTTTCTTCTCAGATAATCCTTTTTAACTCTTTTTCTCCTAATTGACAAATGCCAACGTTGATTTGACCCAATTAAACTAAATTGATTTTTGGATCTGTAAACTTTAATTTGTGTTGTGTAAAAAGAGCACGCTATTCCCTATAATTCGATACCAAATAAAACTTTTTTTTTATATCAAACAAAAAAGTTATTGAAGTTGAATTATAATAGGATACTGAAATACAAATTAGTGAAATGAATATTTTTTTTTTCGGAACGAGCAAAATGATTACTAGGTGAAAGAGTTAAAAAGTATTTCTTATGTTTTTATTGTAATTCAACGCTTCTCTCTGCATTTGAGGGCGCGGTGGCTGAGCGGTAAAGCGCTTGGCTTCCGTACTGGAGGTCCCGGGTTCGAATCCTGGTGAAGACTGGGATTTTTATTTCGGGATTGTCGGGCGCCCTTGAGTCCACCCAGCTCTAATGGGTACCTGACATTAGTTGGGGAAAAGTAAAGGCGGTTGGTCGTCGTGCTGGCCACATGACACCCTCGTTAACCGTGGGCCACAGAATCAGATGACCTTTACATCATCTGCCCTATAGATCGCATGGTCCGAAAGGGGAACTTTACTTTTTTTTTTTTACTCTCTGTATTTGTATTTTTTTATTTTCTATTAACACTATCTTCCAACAAAACTGCATCCCCAGGTAGCGGAGACTGTGCCAGGTGTTTCTATTGTGGAGGAGGTCTCAAAAACTGGGAGGATGAGGACGATGTTTTGGTGGAACACGCTCGGTGGTTCCCAAAGTGTGCTTACATTCGGAACAAGATGGGCCAGGCCTTTGTAGATGCTGTCAAAGTCTTAAATGAATCGCACGATGAGGTGAGAGACTTCAAATATACCAAGATTTTTCATCACATAGTCAAAGTCATAGTCATAGTCAAAGTCATTGTTTTCTAGACTAAAAAAAATGATATTCATATTAATAACTACAATTAAGATTGTATTCATATTTTTTTTATATTGTAGATAACATTTAAAATGGTTACAGACCAAATGGGTGGTCAAGCATGTACTGGTCAATTAGGTGAGTAGAGAGTACATTTTTTCTTACTCTCTTTTTCTTTTAAATCTGTATTTCACTCACTCCATGCTCTCTCTCTCTCTCTCTCTCTCTCTCCTGCAGGCTCTGTCTTTCATCTCTCTCTCTCATTCTATCTATCTGAATCTTAGCTCTCTCTTTTTTCAATCTCTCTTTCCATCTCAATGTTTCTCTTTTCTTAAAATACTTTTTTAAAAGTGCAATTCATGCGTATCAGTGGAAGGGAGAAGGTTCTGGGTGAAGGCTTTGCGTGCTAGTTTGAGGCGCTCAGTAAACACAACTCGAGTCGGGTGTCGAACCTCGAGCCAATTTCAAAGTAACTAGTTCTAAACTCAGGCGTATCTTGCCTCTCGGCTCCACATTCAAAGGTTCTCTTTCTTTCTCTCTCTGTCTCTCGCTCTCTATTTCTCTCTCTCTCTTTTTACGTTTCTCTGTGTGTGTCTCTCTCTATGTGTCTCTCTGTGTCTCTCTCTGTCTTTCTCTCTGTGTCTATCTCTCTGTGTCTCTCTCTGTATCTCTCTCTCTCTCTATGTCTCTCTCTGTCTCTCTCTATGTGTCTCTCTTTCTGTATCTCTCTCTCTGTGTCTCTCTTTGTCTCTCTCTGTCTCTCTCTCTGTCTCTGTGTGTGTGTGTCTCTCTCCCTCTTTCTTTCTAGCGCGCTATTTCTCTCTCTCTCTCTCTCTCTCTCTCTTCCATAATTGTAAATTTATATTTATCCTATACTAGCCTAAAGAATTCCTGTTATCAATGTATAGTCTTTTTTTGGATATCTATTTCCTATCCCTGTCAATGTATCTACTTTATTGTTTGATACAAAAAAAAACATACGAAATACTATTAAACTGTACAAAATGTAATTGCGACTTCCCACAGATCCCAGAGATAACCCACTCAGACGAGATCCAGCTGTTAAAACTATGGTAGATCTTGGCTACAATGAAATAGATGCTTTGGAAATAGCTCAGGTTTTGAAAGACAGAGGTCAGTGATTCTTTTAGTCAATAATAATTGAATCATTTTTCAGTCTCTTAAGTCTCTTCTCATATATTTGTTGCTGAAAAGATAAACATTCTAAAACATGTTTACATTGATCATCTTTTAAAATAACTTGTTTTTCTTTTTAGAATTGACCCTGACAGCAGATTTGTTGATGGATACATTAAAACAGGAAGGAAAAGTAGCGCAAATACACTTTGCAAATTTCGATCAGAAAACCACTCCTGAGGAAGATCTTGGTACGTTTAATATGAATGTATTGTATATCGTGTATTAATCTTTTCTAATAATCATCTTAACGGAGTAATAATTGTTAAAAAATCATTGCCAATTTAATATAATTTAAAATAATTCTTATTATAATTCTTTACATAATTGCAGTACATATTTCATGATCCTAATGAAAAATTTACGGAATGATCCCATTACAAGTTTAATGATTAATTATATGGGCAGATTCATATATAATTTCAATTAAAAATCATCGAATGCTTCAATTAATTATCAATTGAAAGATCTCAATGCCCAGTGCATCGAAAGACGAATATATAAAAATGTATTCATCTCATTTAGACTTTGTGATATACGGTGCAGATGGTGTAGCCCACAGTTTGTGAGGATCTCATGTGGCCAACATAGTAACATACCGCCTTTACTTTCCAGTGACTTTGCTAGGGTGGTGGGGAGGGGGAAGAATTTGAAAAATCCCCAGGGCTCCCACTTGAGAGGGGCCCCCAAATGAGTGTTTTTTACATTAAAATTAAAGCATTACACAAAATGCAGGGGCCCCTAAAGAGGACACCACAATATGGAAAATTTCTAGCTACGCTCCTGTTACTTTCGTTAGCAAATGTTAAGTACCACTAGAAATGGCTGGACTTGGAGATGCAATAAATACCCCGAAATTAAAAAAAAATAATTCTTCACTGGGATTCGAACCTAAGAGCCTATAGACACCACGTCACAATGTTGAAGATAAAGTAAAATACTAAAGTTCCCCTTTCAGACCTTGCGATCTATAGGGCATATGATATAAAGGTCATGGTTCTGTAACCAACGGTTAAGGAGAGTGTCATGTGGGCAGCACAACGATCAACCGCCTTAGGGTTCCTCGACTAATGTCAGGTACTCATGAGAACTTGGTCGACTCAGAAGCGCCCAAATATCCCGAAGTTAAAAATGAGAGTCATCTCCAGGATTCGAACACGGGACCTTGCTTTACCGCTCAGCCACCGTGACTCCTAATATTGTAGACATCATTAATACTTCTTGAAATGATCCATATAAATAACTTTTTTCATGATACGTATTCATTAAATGATTCCACAGAAATGGTCAGACAGATAAAAGAAACAAATCTCCACCTTCGACAACAGACATTATGCAAGATGTGCCTGGACAATGAGGTCTCTGTTGTCTTCTTGCCTTGTGGTCACCTGGTCTCGTGTTCTGAATGTTCGTCTGCTGTCTCCAAGTGTCCGATGTGCAGAGCAGACGTGAAGGGCATTGTGCGCGCTTTTCTGAGTTAGGCAATACAACTACATTCCAAATTCTTATTTGGCTCTCAACAGAGGCTGCATTATTTTTTTTGTATTGTTTTCTGTTGCTGTTGATACGAATAAATTAAATACTCATACATATTGTTTTTATTTCTTTATGTCTAATCAAAAGTTATCTGGTAAGTCTATAATGTATAGTCCACCATGCACTTCTTCCGGCATTTGTCTGTCAATGTAACCCATTTCTACAATGAAGTGGCGGCTAAATGAGGTATAGTTTTACACAGAGGGTGCGCACCCATTATGGTATGATCGGCCTGTGCGCGCTGACATTTTAGTTAGAACCGCGGTGTTTACGGCACTCGAAAATAACGCCTGTAGATACTGTCAAAGAATGAGAATGAGAGCAGCTTTTCACATGACTGCGCAAACAAGGTTGTGACCTATATAATTTCCACACATTTAATGCAGACAAAGCTATTGTCCGCTAGTGGTCTATTTAAGTTTTCTTTCCGTCTTCTGCGTCTGTCTTCAATAATGGCTTTTCTTTGAGAGGCAAATGTTAAATCCGCAGTCTTTGTGACAGCTCCCCAATAGTCTTTCAGAGGACATCTGCTGCCAGCAACTTGCCTATATCTCAGTGAGAGTAAAATGGAGCTTAAACTGATCTTTATAGCGCTTAATAGGAAGATCTCCTTTACACCGGGTTCAAACCCTGCCCGCTCCCATCCCCCGTCGTCCTGCGGGAGGTTTGGACTAGGAAATAACTATCTTCAACTCTGAAGGAATTTCCGAAACATGTAAAACATTTTACAAACATTTTTACACCGTTCTCCTAAACATTCGCTAAAGAAGATCGCCTTTGACTTTTATTTGTGTGTCATAGGAGAGTGCTCCTTTTTTTATGAAATAATTATTTTTTAAAATTCATTAGTATAAATAAAACATATCTTCAGAAGTAAATCTTTATCAAGAGTAACAATGAAACCAAATGTAAAACTGTATCAATAGTAATATTAAAGCCAATGTGACCTAATATATTAGCACTACATTTCAATTGACATTCAGATAACAATACTATTAAGCGTAAAGTATAGTAAGATAGATATTTAGGTCTATATATATATGGTACACGTCTATTGGGAATTCCTGGTATTTACTTTTATCTGCATTGTCATTTACATAGGACTATGAAGATAAACATCAACACCACAATTGAAAATATAAATATTAAAATAAGTCTGTTTAATTGAAAAGTGTTTTAAAGTAAATACATTATAGCCCAATTTATAATTTAATTAAATATGTTTAAACATTCTTGATCAAAAGGCCGAGCGAGAGATCAGGTGGTGGAGTTCCCGGGTACGGGTGGCACACGGGTGGAAACGATTACTAGTAGAGGAATAGCAAAACAAAACTCCTGTGGGAGTGTCTAAGGGAATGAGAGAGTTTTCCCACTGCACAGTGCGGAGTTGAAAGAGAGCTTCCACGCCTCTGTTGATAAGCTATGTGCCGTTCCTCAAGGGACCGTTACACTAATGGCGAGTCCTGCACGGTTAGCTTGGTACAATATAGGAAAATGATGGGGGTTCCCAGTGTGCTATGTAGTCTAGTCCATGCGCCAGGAGTGCCAGATACATCGAAATAGCAATATCTTGCATAGGCATTGAATTGGACTTCTTCCAGACATAACGGTTTGTTCAAGCAGGCTTACACGTCTAGAGTTCGAAACCACGTCGGCTCAGCTCTTTTGGCAATCAAACAGTAGTTGGCCTCGATTTTTAAATAGATGTCTTAAAGAGATTTAATGCTCTTTTTACACTTACTAATACATAATCTGTACTAGTTATTAAATACACAGGAATACCAACAGTTTATATGACATCAGCCTCAAAGTGAGCCCCTGCAAACTAAATTTAAAAAAAAAATTAATTGCAGGATGTAAAGTTTAAAAAAAAAAGATATTTTTATTTATTTATTTTGCAATTTATCCTTTCATTGATTAAGAATATTTTCATGTTGAAGTCCTCTATAAACTTCGGCCCATTTCTTCAACTCCGTTAAATCTTGCCAACTACAGTACTGTAATGAATTCATAGACATTTTCTGAAACGAATTTAATACCAGCAATGATGTGACAAACATCAGCCAGTGAATGGTCATCATCATCAGCATTATCAAGCTCCATTTGAGTGAGGACTTGAGAGGTTCAAATCCTCTCTTGCAAAAGCCCTGGACAGAAACCTTGCTGCTTTTGGGTAGTGCATGTCACCATACAGGTCGAGAATTTTTGGTTTCCAAGACCTGTCAAGACGGAGATCAAAAAAGTCTGGGGAAGTCAAACAGAATATGAGGCACGGTTTCCTCTTCTTCTCTGCAGCGGAATGTTCAACTAGGGAAATACAAGTGTATAGTAGTCGATATAGGACATAAAGAAGTCATTATAAACTATTGAAAAATAAAATGTAGTATTGTGGTCATAGGTGTTGCAATTATGTGTGTGTTACAGCTTTCTATTTTATTTAACTTAACAAAACCTACAATTTCTCACCAAGCATAGCTGTCACTGGGTTCAGCTGTATTTACATAACACTTAAAAAGTCGGTCAAGATCAACACACTTTATATCTCTTCGTAGCATATATCACAAACTGGCCTCTGTCCTTATCATGAAAGTATTAAGACCCAGTGTAATGCCTATAGGAATGGCTTGTTTGGTATCTAGCGTATTATTATTTTAAATTCTGAAACATACTGGGCAATCAGAGATATATCGGAAGCAAGCACACATAAAAAAACATACAAAGGAGATTAGAAATTCACTATATATTTATGTATATATTTGCATTGTTTACATCTGTTTCTAAGTAATATTATATATAATCGTCACTCTTTGAACGTATAGTCACTTTGTCCCTGAACTTATCTAATTGTCCCATAAACGTTGTAGCTGCTATGTGCTTCTTGGTGGATGTCTTCCAGCTGGAGGTGGTGCTCTAGCGGATTGAGGGTCGCCGTAATTCAGTACTTTTGAAGTCTCAGTCCAGAGTCCTGAGGTCTAATGTGGGCACAGTAGAGTGGGTTGACGGATACCGTGGGCTAGAAGGTTAATTTTGGCAGAGTTGATCTGCCGTGGGCAGCGTTGTCAATGGGATCAGTTCAGTAAGTTGCGATCGAGTAGCCGAGCGCTGTGAAGTATGGCCTAGACAAGTACTATAACTTAGACACTTAGTTTGACAAGTAGGCATATACCTGAGGGAGGCACCAGGTATTCCACTAGAAATATGTAATAGTCCGGACTCTGGTGAATTAGTCTGATAAAATAAAATAACAAAATGTAACCAATATATTGTTACTACTTCGGAGTAGTCTAAAGAAAGTTAATTCAAGTCGACGATATCTATAACTGAACAGAAGCACAATCCAACTATGAACAGTCAATACTCCGAAAAAAAAAGAAATAATTTCACAGTTCTTCTAATAAAATGCAGATATCCCGATTCACCAAAAAAAAAAAACGATTTTAAAAAACAATAATAATTCTTTGTCGAAAAATCAGCGATCATAACCTTGGTTACTTCACACATCAACACAATCGCTCAGGTCAGATTTGTCTACAAGCATAAACAAAACTCAAAAAGTTCTCACGTGGAAAAATGGGATATGTATATAAAGATAGAGAGAAAAGAGAAAAAACATACATAAATGCTTTATCGTTTTTCTTAAGTATGATAACAATTTGATATTGATACTTCAAAAACAAGAAAAGATTTATGTGCCAAATGGAATACATGACAACAAAATATCTGAATACTATTTTGTGTGTGTGTATATATATATATATATATATATATATATTTATTTATATGTATGTTGGTATATATGTTGATATTTAATGAACACATCAAAAACATTAATAACATCAAAACAAAGATGACAAATATCTCCTTACAGTGAACATCAAAAAAAAGTTTTAATTAAACAATACAAAAAATAAAATAAAAATATGAAATAGTTTATGTAGTAAAAATACTTCTTTTTTTTCAATATCACAGAATCAAATATAAATATATATAATTTAATCCAAGCAGGAAAATATTTTTAAATTTTCTGTAAAAATAATTTTATGCTTATATATACATATTTTATTTAATAAGTTTTTTAAATTGAACAAACTAAATTATATAGACAATGCTGTTATTAAGCAATCTTGGCTCCAACTCTACGCAATATGTATGGTCGTAACGTTTCATGAGATATCACTATTCCAAAAGAGGATAATACATAATGAATTTGCACCAAAAATATTAGGAACGTAACACAATTCCAACAATAAAACAATAAAACGGATAATATTAACACATTCTTTTCCATATTGACCAATTGACATTAACAGTACACCAACTGTTTTAGCGTAGTAATGTTGTCATTCACATTTTCTATAATATAAAAGTATATATGAAATATAGTCAAAACATTGCATGATATATACCGTACAAATGTAATGACGATTTGTGAAAATAAGTTTCATATAACAAAATATTGTTATTATCAATATACAATGGTTCACTTTTTTAACAAACTCAATGTATTTAAATCCACGTATAATTTGTGATTTTTAAGCACCATGGTATTACATAAGCTTTATTTCATTTCATTAGTTACTATAATAAGAAAGAAAAATTAAGATATTTTTAATGCTGTAATGTGTAAGGCACTTGTGTCTTGTATAAAGGCATTTAGGAAAATACACACATTAAACATGACCACATAAAAATCAAGTTTTACCAAAAATCAACTTTAAGACCTCTTCAAAAATTGACTAAATCAAAACTTCAAGAGATTAAAACATTGATTAACGTAGCCAAAACATCAAAATCTCAAAATATAGATTAGCATAATCAAAAGTTCAATATCTCAAGATATTGAATGTCAAAATCAAAACTTCTA
Organism: Biomphalaria straminea; assembly: GCA_021533235.1. NCBI lineage: Eukaryota > Metazoa > Mollusca > Gastropoda > Planorbidae > Biomphalaria > Biomphalaria straminea. Next base: position 5,632,654 of record JADKLZ010000687.1, read on the forward strand.
TATCGCAAGATACCAAGTATTGATTAAATTATCTTAAACTTTATACGTCTAGATATTAAGCTTAGAAAAACTTTAATTTCTCTTTAAGACATTGAACATCAAAATAATCGATTTCTGAAGATATTGATATTCTTCAAATCCAATATCTCTTCAAATTTCGGGTTAACTACATCAAAATACAAAGAACGTGGCAAGATATGGGTGAATACATTATAAAATTATGTATAGCTTTTTAATTTCAAATTTGTATCGATCAATACAATTAAAATATTGTAAAAGTAAATGCGCAGTTTTGAATCACAAAATATGGCTACCAGGTCGTGTGTTATGCGCTCAGGACTGTCGTTCAGTGGACTCGAAGGTCCTGGGTTCCAACCCTGCCCGCTGCCACCTTCCATCGTCCTGAGAATGTTGGACTAGGAAGTAGATAATCTTTAAGTCCGAAGGAGCATCCGTTAAAAACACAACTACATAAGGAAGCTCATATTTTGCATAATTGTATTGGCTGGATTCGAAATATTTGTACCAGCTTTGTGGTGGGATGGAAAGGGGAGGGGGCTGCCTAAATTCAAACTTGAGGGTTCAAGCCTTTTGAGGTCAACAAACTAACCACTGTGCTAGAGCATCACTTACGAAACTAGAAAGAGTTAAAGCCAACAAACTAACCACTGTGCTAGAGCATCACTTACGAAACTAGAAAGTGTTAAAGCCAACAAACTAACCACTGTGCTAGAGCATCACTTACGAAACTAGAAAGTGTGATAGTCAACTATGGCTAGCTTGAACCTTAAAGAAGCGACCTACAAAGTTCAAAGTGAGCTATTATAAGCTTTGTAATAAGTCAATAAGAAGTCACGATTTTTGGTGAAAGACACTAAACAAAAAAGGCCATTTATCTACTTATAGTACGAAAATAAAACATTCAGAGTTCTTCCAACAAGACTAACCAGTTTAGAATAAGTTCTCATTGCGAAAAAAAAAACTAAACCAGGCGACGAAAGGAGAAGTTAAATGGCTGATATATCTAAGGCTGAAGGTAACCTTCATTACTAATCTGTGGGACCTAATTACAGACAAAAGGTGGGATGTAAGAGTCACAAAGTTAAAAAATTCTGGTGCGAGCTACGACTAAAGAACATCGTTTTGAAAGACATTCATTTAACTACCCAGTCTCCAGGCCCGATATAGAGGCATATTTATTGATTGAGAAGTAATATAATTAATTAGACAGAAAATTTCTTTGACTTTCTCATTAATACCTCTTAACATTAAAGACAATAAGGGTTATTAAAAATGTCAGTACAGAACCATGAGTTCCGCACAAATTTCGAAAAAGATTTCTATGTTTAGTTTGCAAATTATTAACCTAACAGTTAAACAAAGTAGAGATATATGTTTAAGTCTTAGAAAGCAAAAGTTAATAAAAAAATGTAACTCTTTTAGACCTTACAATCTACGTTGGCATACGAAGTAAATGTCCATTTCTGTGGTCGACAATATAGGGTGTAAAGTTGCCATTACAACGACCAACCTCACAGACATTCCTAACTATGTCAGGTAACCATTAGAGTTAAGTTAAAGGTCTAAGTTTCCATCGATACTTTTCGGTTTGAAGGCAAAGGGCTGAACGCTCAGTCACCACAGCACAGCTATGTATTTTTTTAACGTCATTCTAATCCAGGGTATAAAATATTCACACTATATCCTGGACTTAGCTTTCAATGTTTACATCTGTTTAACTCTTATAAAAGTGAGTACAGTTGAAACAATTACAAATTCTGGTCGTCTATGACTCCAATGTCTAGCCCAAGAAAGCGCGGATAGTTCCCTTGACAGGCTTCCTGCAGACTGCGCAGTCTTTCAAAGCTCCCGCACATTCCGCACATGACACCAGGTGACCGCAAGGCAGAAACACCACCTCAACATCTTTGTCCATACAGATCTTACAAATGGTCTGTTGACGTAATTCATTGTTTCTCTCTTTTATTTGGCGAATAGATTCTGAACAGAACAGCAGAGAACAAAATTAAGCTTAAACATAAAAGATTTTAGAGTCTTTCATTTATAATTACTATTGTCGTATCGAATACATTAGAATATAATCTATAGGACCTATAATCTTTCTTCTATCATTCTATTAATTGTAAAATGCTATAGATCGCGCTACGTGTACACTATGTCAATGTGGTGGATTGGAACAGAGAAAACAATAACAACTTTTGTAGACTGATCTTAATTGTTATGCTACGCTTAAATCTGCTGTATTTTAATTTTTAACATGTCGGATTTGGCAATCTCAATAATTATAAAGTGCATAATACAGAAAAAAAAATATTTTGTAAAAAATGCTTATCTAAGGGGAAGAACATTGCATTTAAATCCTTATTTCTCAGTAACTTAAAAGTTATTTCCCTTATTCATTATTTAAAACATTATTAGATTTTTATTTTTCTTAAATTTGTTCATATTAGGTATAATATATATTTGTTTAAGTTTTAAACTTGACCATAGAATGGGTGTGTAAATGTGTAAATGTGTAAATTATAATGTGTAAAATCATCTAAGAGTCAAACCCTAAATATCCACTAGTAGTAATACTATGGTATGCTTTGTTATGGTTCCCGGTCACCAGGGGATGAAATGACCGGGGGATGAAGTGACCGGGGGATGAAGTGACCAGGGGATGAAGTGACCAGGGGATGAAATGACCGGGGATTAAGTGACCGGGGATTAAGTGACCAGGGATGAAATGACCGGGGATGAAGTGACCGGGGATTAAGTGACCGGGGATTAAGTGACCGGTCACCCTTTGTTATAAATCAAAATAGTTTCTAAATAGTAATTAATTGACGTAATAGATTAATGTTTTATTTATTCGTGTATTTTCTTAATTTTCTACGCCAATGAATAATTATTTTTTCGTGTGTGGGAGAAATTGGGTCAAATTTTTTTTTATACAAGGAAGACAGACAGACAGACAGACAGAAATAGAGAGTTGATGTTAGTTTTGTGGTAATAAAAAAAATTCTAGAAAGTCATTAATTCTGCTAGTCAGATCATCAGAAAGAACAAACTACACTTGGACATCAGTTCGAGAAAAGAAATCTAAACAAATTATGCAGAAAACATCACACTTTGGTTGGTAATTTTAACATTTGACCATCATAAAGGAGATAAAAGACACTGATCACAAAAAATGAAGAGACAAAAACTTCTTTGAAATCCTTTGAAATCGATTAACAAAATGTAACTTACTTTTTTTTTTTTTATTTTCACATAACATTTTACTGTGGCGAGAGTAACCTGCCCAATTGAAAGGTGAGGTATGCTTCCATGTTAGACATGCTAGTGCCGCCTTTGGCAGACTTCAAGAACAAGTTTGGTCAAGCATTTCTACAAAGCTGAAGGTCTGTAGTGCTGTGATCCTTCTTCGAGTTTTTTTTTTTACCTTATATTTCCAACGACCTTTTACCACTTCCGGTGACAGAAATGCACAAGAGACATTACACAGGTGAACAGAATGCCTGTAACATCTAAAATGCCGGAACAATATTTAGCCAGCACATTTTATAGTTTACTCTATATTCAAAATTTCTATTCTTGGAAGAAGCTCTCCAGCAAGTCATCGCAAGAAAGATACCCTCCATAGCTTCCTAAAATTAGGCTGAATTGAAACCTTAGATTTCAGATGCGTATGCCATTGATCACCCCTCTAGGTGTAAAGTTATGAGAGTCTGTAGTCCAAGCAGGGAGCCAAAGAGGATAGCCGGTAGCAAAGAAAAAGAAAGATTAGGCACAAAAAAAACTGTTAGAGAGCAAAATATGGGAACAATTAGTCCTACCTACTGGTGCCTGGAGTGTAATTGGGTTTTCCTGAAAGATTAGACTTCACAGCCATTTCCAGTTACAAAGAAATGAGATTGTGCTCATCCTCGACCAGAAAAGAAGGACTTTACAGTTTTTAAAGTACTTCGGGCTAATACATAATTTCAAAAAGTGATGCACATAAAAAAAAAAAAATCCGCATTTTTGGCTTACATTTTATTGAAAATCACTCTAAGCACAGGTTGGTGGTGCTCATTCTAATTACTTCCTTCTAATTAATAATAAGATGAAGTGCTTACCCAAATCTTGCTTTGTTGTTGTATTTGTCAATCCATTCAAATGTTTGATTTTCAGTTGTGGAACGTTCACATTGCATTCATTTAACTTTTTCAGTAGCACGTCAGCGGACATAAGAATGTTTTCTGGTATAGTGAAGTAGAACAAAGTTGGGATAATTACTATGACTGGATAGTTGGAGTATATATATATACGAAACCAATTATTTATTCATATTGCGAATATATTAAAAAATAAATATGCACCAATATAAACGCATTATATCCAAATTGTATATGTATGTTGTATTGGAAATAGAGCAAGGTAAATTAATATCAAAAGAATATTAGTAAGACTTCAATAGATTGTTGTTATTTAATAAGAATAGCGGCTAAACAAAGGGAAAAGAAAGATAACCCTGTAAAGTGTTACACTGTAGAAATACTTAGTTGTTTCCCTTGCTGCGAAGTATTAGAATATTGTGTAAGTTTCTAGTCTTAACCTAATATAACTATATTTTCCAGGACTACCTTGAGACTTTAAGAGGTTTGCGACTTCAAGAACCATTTTCTCTGGGTATCCAAACTCCATCATCGTTTTGACAGCGGGGTCACGTTTTAAAGGATTACTTTTTCTGTCTGTAAGAATACAAATACTTAATATAATTGTTTTGCTACGATTATTTATGACCTGGTGGTCTACGTTATTACCGATGTTTAAAGTTAAGCAATATGGCGTAACAACTTACCAAGTTGAAATGCTGATGCCGATATCCCCATTTCGTCAATCACCATTTCGAAAGATATCTTAAAACGGAGAGTATAAATAAATATTTGCAAATCCCATATTATGCCTATACGTAATCTTAAGTTACATAACAATAGTTTGCATTGTGGAAAGTATAATCTAAGAATCTTATAAAATGAAACTATGTAAAATTGAATAAGTAAGCCACAAATATGTTGAGTCATTTGTTGCAATAGATTAATGATTACCTGAAAGCAGAGTCGGCCATAACAATTGCGGGGCCCTATGCGAAACGTATTGTGTGGGGTCTAGCCTAATAAATATGATTCCCAATTTTAGATTTCGTACTAGAAAATACATTAGTCTTTGCAATACATTTTTATTTAATGAAAGATGACAATGCGTTTTTTTATAGTGCGTAAGATTGGCACCCCAGAATGACGATTTTGTCTATTTACAGGAGATTTTTCTAATTTCCGGAGATTCGCAGGACTATTGTTTTTTATATTTTGCAATTTCAGTAGATTTCAAGTAGGCCCTGTAAAATCACGAGGTCAAGGAAACATAGTTAATATACAAAAGTTATAATGGTTTAATTTAATAATATGCACCTAAAATTATCGCGGGCCTATGAAAGTGCTGGGCCCACTGATGGCAGAATAAGTTGCAGTGGCCTAAGGTCGGCGCTGCTTGAAAGTAATTACTTGACAACTAATTCAACATGCTGTGAGATGTTCATATTTGACTAAATTGTAACGATCTTTACTCTTTAAGGATGCAAATAATCACCTTATCCTTGGTTTTGTTAAGCTCTTGCACCGTGTCAACAAAATTTTGTCCCATGAGTTGTCTGATGAAAGCACACTTGGGGAACCACCTGCCATGTTCTACCCAGACGTCATCTTCATCTTCCCAGTTTCTTAATCCACCACCACAGAAGAAACACCTGGCACAGTCTCCGTATCCTGATAAAATAAACCGTTTATAACTCCAGGCGAGTATCCGTAACCTGTACAAAATATCTGGTATAATCTATGCCCGCTTGGAAATAGAAACGCTAAACTATTAATATATTGATAGACATATTGTTCAGTAGGATAAATGTTTTTTTCAGGTCGTTGACTTGCAGCACCAAACTATTGGTAGACAGCTAAACCGCAGAAGAAGGAGTATTGTATTTTAACTTATAAAATTTAAATAACTTGAATAACTTCTTTGTGACCAGCATAGATATGGCGTTTATTAGAAAGTAGATGAATTTAGCTTAAGATGAAATAACATTATATTTAGAAATAAATTCTAACAATAAAAACACGTCTTGACACTATAGCATGCATGAGTCGCCCTCGGGTACCCAAGACAGCTTAAGACAGTGCCTCTTATCTTGCAATCAATCGCTAATTACTTACTATCTCATTAGAAACACAAACATACACACATTATACCAATGATTTTGAACGATTGTAAACCAATAATTGTTTATATTACCTGCATAATAAAATCCAGCGTCTGCCAGGTCGTCCACTTGAATATGATGTGATCTTGGCCAATTGGAGAAAGTTTTTATTCTTTCACGTTTTATCGCATACTCTGGACGTTTAGGTCTTTCCGTGACGATTCCCAGTTCTGAGTAGGTCGGGCCTGTATTTCTGCTATTATTTTTAGGAGGCTGTGATGAGTCAGCTTTCTTGGGGTCTGTTGTAACAGGCTGAGAAGCCACTGTGTCACTCTGGAGATTGGAGCTAACATTGGAGGCTGAAAATATGCTGTTGTTTTCTGAGACTGGGGTATTGTATTGGTTTGGATTACTCAGCACTGAACTTCTTTCTGGGCTGTTAGTATCTGATGAAATAGACTCATTCCTTGATGGTGGCTGAGTCAGACCAAGAGGAGAGTTGGAAGTTTGTGCATTTAAAGTATTGGATGAAACAATAGGTGGCTGAACTGACAGAGGCAATGTGACAAATGCTTGTTCTAATGTAGCGTAGGACCTGAAGGAGGACGTGTCTTTAATTGCTTGATGATTTAAAGTTGGGATACTTCTGTTTGAGATAGTTTGGGATTTATTGACGCTATTAGCACTAGCGTCATTGTTTATGTTGGTCTGCTCTTGACAAGCGATTGGAGCTGCGTCTATCTGTATTTCTAATGAGGGTGTTTTATTGTCCTCTTTACTGACATCATGGCAGACTTCAGTGTCTAAAATACTCCGAATGCTACAACTTTGAATCAACTCATCAAAAGACTTTTGGCCTCTAGTGATCGGCACATTGTCACTATTTACACCTGTCACCATGGAACAGTCTGGAGACATTGACTTGTGGACTTCTGTAACAATTTCAGGCTCTAGCCAATTGACTTTAATACTTTGACAGGTGTAACACCTGACTTTATCGTCTGATCCAGAACCAATATAAACAAAACCATTTTGAGCCAAAATTAGAGCAGATTTGGCCCCATTTGTCGGATAGTTGCTATAGGTACGAAGTCGTAGCATTTCATAATTGAAAAAATGTGTCAATGGCGCTGTAGGTAAAATTGCTTGCTTTTGATGGAGCATCAAATAACACTGAAAACTGTAATCTCTCAATCGTAAGTGCCTTAGAGACATTAAATCTTCATAAAGAGAGGTTGAATTCGAAATTCTGTTGTAAAGATTAAGGGATGAACGTCGGTCGTCATTTTTTGAATCAGAATAATTGTCGACCTTTTTTTCTTGAGCTGAAATACAATAAATGCAGAGATTAATATACACGGGAATCTTTTTTTGGATTAAGTCTCTATTAAATCATTTAATAAAGTGTATATTATCAATTTACTTTCACTTAAGAAAAATGACCTTTCTTTTCTGCTTCGAGTACTAACAACATTGTACAGATTTGTTTGTTTTTTACTTGTTTCGAATTAAGGGTCTTCTTTGTTAATTCTATTATTAGGGACTTAAAATACTAACATTCAGTAGCACTTCTAATTGTCTTTATTTACTTTGAATAACTGATACTTTAAAATTGGAAAAATGGTGTTTTACATAGGAACAATGAGTCATTTTTTCAGTGAAGTATGGTCTACTAGATTATGTACACAATAATGAGTCAAAGGGATTAGTAAACGAGATTTACAATAAAGTTTCTAGTTGTCCGAAGCCAAACAAATGAGGAGTAGCTAAGTCTATAGTTATGTCAATTAAATGTCTATAAGCTTCTTGACACTTCTTTTAATGGGGATGTTAATATTTGATCTGTAAAGTAAATTTGGGATTGGGATATTTCCATATTTCTAAATAAAGATTAAAACCTTTCTTAGGTCCAAAAAATAATTGGAATGTATTATTTCAAGGCATTTTCTCTAATAAGTTTAGTCAGTATCGGTGCTGACATCTAATTAAAGGCTAAAATGAAACTTATCACAACATCAGCAAAATAAATTACGATATTACATTTCAAAGAAAAATATTCTGATAAAATTAAAAAAGCAATAGATTATTTTCATCTGATTACCTCTTTCGTCCACATTTTTTGTGAAAATCTTTGCCAGATAACTTTTAATGTCACGTGATTGTATTTCACTGAGAAAAAAATAAAAGACAAGATAAAAAAAAATAATTTTAATTCTCATCAAAGATTCTTGACTTCCACTCCCCGAGTTAAACTTTACTAACTAAGCCCTGGGAGCACAGTTTGATAACCACTGGGTTAGACAAAATGTTATTTCTTGGACATATTTTAATTTACAAATTTTTAGTATTTTCGATATATCCATATTTGTAGACCTATAAATGATAATGAAGTTTTCATATGTTTAACTAGTCGCCAGTTGTAAGGTACTTTAGTGGTTTGAGAGCTACGCTAATGAGATTATAAAATAAATAAGAAACATGCTACTTACGTTCGATAGCTGTCACATTGTTTTATCCACTTAATAACATTTCGTTCATTGTTCAATTTTGCGACAGTCTGAATTAAAAAACTGAACAAAGCAAAAAATACTAACATGAAACTTGTATTCTTAACAATATTATGGAATAAGAAACATAGACAGTTCATTAGCTTGCAGCACATTGTATGAACAATGTTTGAACAAAACGAAAGTGAAAAGAATAAAGAATAAGAAATGCCACAGTTAACTTGAAAGCATCACCAAAGACAATTAATGGTTCTGTTCAATGTAAAACTATTAAATCCCACTGAAGGCATGCGTTTTTTTTTCTTTATCTAAATAATATTCTTGATTACTTAAGCCGATAGATAAGATTAGTACTTTTTTTAATGATAACTATAACGCCTAAAATGTTTGTATATGTGTGTGGTGTGTGTGACGTAATAAGTTTCAGCAATCGATATAGATGTTAGCTGTGACCTTATTCTACTATCACGATTTCATTAATAAGGAACTCATAAGATAGTAATGTCAAGACCAAAGTCGCTGTCGTCAGTCTTAGAAAACGATAGACAGATAAATCTTGCGGGTGAAAACTCTGACAGATATGATAATAAAATTATAAATAGAGGATAATTTCCCTAGTCGAAAGTATTAGAGTAGTAGGAGGTCAGTTGAAATCAGTTGATATTATCCGTGTGTTTTTGCTTCCTTCTTTTTGTAATGATTTAAAGTGCAACTCATTTATCATTGTGGACTATTAAATATATAATAATATAAATATATTAAATATATTTCTGCATGTGTTTAGAGAAATATTGTATAAATTATAAAATACATATATTGAATTTTTTTCGTTGTTTTAGTTATCTATTCCTGGCGTGCGTTTGTATTTGTGTCAAAGGAATAAATATGTAAAAAAAAAAAATTACAAAGAGAGTTTGTGTGATACACAAACTCAGAGGCGGCCCCCGTCGGAGTCGGATCCCTGTCAGATCCGCCTATTCGCAAGATGTTTCGGATGTTCCTTCTAAGTCCCTGGCTCAATTCCTGTATGCTCCCATCCTTAAACTATCGCAATATTTCTGAAAGAACAGGTAAGGTTAAATCATATTTTCAAAAGCCTTTAGTGTTTTTTTCTAACCGTGACGGACAGACCAACCAACAGACAAAACGCACAAAATATGCTTGTTTTATTCTAATGGGGGCACTAAACAATTTTTTTAAAAAATATGATTTTTTTAAAAAATTAAGAAATTAGTTTAGAATTATGTCATTTCCGGGGTTTACGCTAGTACACGAAAGCCGCTGCTAAAAGTTCATTTGAAAAAATGTGCATGATATCTACATGTCAGAAACATTTCTTATAGTAACATTTCCTCCCTTACATTTACGTAATTGTTTTATAATTGGTGTTTTGTTATTAAAAAATCGCTTGCATAATTAATTTTATAAATTAAACGGTTTGCTTTTAGAAAACTAAAAGTAGCCGTTGCATCTAAACATTTCAAGCCGCATTTAATGGTGAAATAATATTTTTCGTATCTCTTCTAGTTTTGGCGCTCTGAGTCTGACAGACGGACAGACGGACAGACAGATAGAATGTCATTTTAAAAAAAGTGCGTGATATCTACATGCCAAGAGCATTTTTTCTAGTAACATTTCCTCCCTTACATTTACCTAATCGCTTCACAATTGGTGTTTTATTATTAAAAAATCGCTTGCTTAATAATTTTTATAAATTAAACGGTTTGCTTTTAGAAAACTAAAAGTAGCCGTTGCACCTAAACTTTTCAAGCCGCATTTAATGGTGAAAAAATATTTTTCGTATCTCTTCTAGTTTCGGCGCCCTGAGTGTGACAGACGGACAGACGGACAGACGGACATTTTGCACAAACCTAATAGCGGCTTTTTCCCCTTACGGAAGCCGCTAAAAAAAGGAATTGCACTAATGACAAGTCCCTTAGTAAAAGCACTGAGTCACATTTGGTAGAACAAAATATTACGGTCACAAGTGTCAAGTTTGAATAGTACACAGCCTGCTTATATTTCCAGAACCAACAGTAATTTTCTAATAGAACTAAACTAAAAGCGTTTTTTTGCATTTGTCAGTGCAGAAAGGCATTATCCTGACATCTGAAGCTAATTATATATCAATAGATTTCGGGGCGAAGCCCCGAGGTCAAAGCGTTTTTTTTACAAACTTCCCGACCTCACCATATCGGCCGTCATACTAAAAAGGGGGGGGGGGAGCGAAATAATCTAATAATAGGTAGAAATATAAATAATTAGTATATATTCTTAACACAAGTAATAAGTTCGTATACCAATTGTGTGAATTGTAAACTAAAATTCGTCCGCCCCCCCCCATCCGAAATTTGACCTCCCCCTCCACTCGAAAGCTTAGGGGGGGGGTGTGGCGAAATTGATGCCACCGCCCCCTCCCGACACCACCATATCGGACAACATACTAGAGGAGGGGCGAAATCATCTAAAATATGTAGAAATATAAAATAATTAGTATATATTATTAACATAAGTAACAAATTCATATACCAATAGTGTGTATTCTATACTAAAATTCGTCCGCCCCCCCTTCGGGGCGGGGGGGGGGTCGGCAGAGTGGGGGGGGGCTAAGTAGGTTTGAACTTGGCTTGGCTACCTATGAAGGGGGCTCGAGGTTTGACACCCGACTCGAGCAAAGTTGTATTTAATGAGCGCCTATAGGCAGCAGGGCAAACCTTTGCCCAGATTTACCCTTCCCACTGGTCCTCAAATGAAATTGAACCAAAGCGCTCTGAGCATGCATATAAGCACGAAAGTTGCGGTCTTTAAAAGCTATAATTAATCGATAGTATTAATAATTCTGAGACAGTGTTTAGACAGAAAAAATTAAGAGTAGATCTATTTTTGGTTTTATTATTTATAATATGTTTATCATATTTTGTTTTAAATTATTGATATTGTTATTAAAGGGTGGGCCTTGTGCGGTTTTATAGTCTCGCACTGCCGTAAAGCTGGTTTTCGTTTGTTATTTAACAGCTTTAAATGAAAACTTTAACTTACGACGCTTTTCTCTTTCTTTGCAAATGTCCAAACTTGGGGCAAACATTTTGACTTCTAAATTTTTGATCGCTGGGTTGTGTCCGCTGATTGGCTACAATATAGCAGCGGAACTGTCGAGCGCTTTTCATTCGGAAGACATATGAAGAGATTCTGTAGCGGCGTCTTGCACCGACCCACATTCTCTTGCGATAAGCTGTTTTTTGGAGTGCCATGATGTGTTTTCGAAATTTCTGCCTTGCTATGGCATCTAACCTTTTTTTTTTAAATAAACATATAAATTAATCGTAAATACAAAGTAAGAATTATGCACTATGTCAAAATTTAGAAGGAGCTTTACACAATTGAAATCTTTTTATTAACAGTCGAGATTATGAATTCTATCTAAGAATGTGTTTAGAAAACTACAAAAGCTATAGAAAATGGATGGAGATAGGACTATTATTGCTTATAACTTGGTATCATTGCTGAAAATGTGGAAACCTGTCTTTACTTCTGAGTTTATGTTTCTACACAAACTTTCTTTGTAATCTATTTATTTATTATAGTATGAACATTATAATGTCAAAGAATGTAATCCACTGAAGAAAGAATGCGAGAGGCGCCAACATTAAGCATTTTTTGTTTACTATATTTTGTTCACTGTAGGCAGAAATCTAAATTGGTTAATGAGCGCTGATGCATGGGCTGGATTCGGTCCACGGGCAGTAGATTTCGCATCACCTTCTTGAGTCATTCGTTTTTCTTAATTTGTGAAACATTACTCATGGTCAGTAAATTAGGATGTAAAATTGAATTTTTTAGAAAATTGGAAAATTTCATTGCCACTGGCAATTTTTGCTACATTGTGTAGTGTAGGCAATGAAATCCTTAGAACAAACAGCTCAGTTCTTTTAAACCGCGTACACCTTTATGGTGTTGCATTAGTTCTTACCATAAACAGTTCAATCTACTGTTACATCAAACAACACAAATTAACAAATACGAACTGAATAATAAAGTAAAAAAGTAAAGTTCCCCTTTCAGACCAAGTGGTCTATAGGGCAGATGATGTAAAGGTCATCTGATTCTGTGGCCTACGGTTAACGAGGGTGTCATGTGGCCAGCACAACGACCAACCGCCTTTACTTTTCCCTAACTAATGTCAGGTACCCATTAGAGATGGGTGGACTCAAGGGCGCCCGAAAATCCCGAAATAAAAATCCCAGTCTTCACCAGGATTCGAACCCGGGACCTACAGTACGGAAGCCAAGCGCTTTACCGCTCAGCCACCGCGCCCTCTAACTGAATAATAGCAATAAGAAAAAACAAACAAACAAACTCTTCTCTAAAGAATCCAAGCGTAGATACAAATAAATGAAAAGAAAAAAAGTTGATGGACTGTTCTTACAAGACAGAATAAGCAACCCAAAATACCTGTCTATCTAATGAAGAGTTAGTTTAACACAAAGCTGAATTATTTCTCACCGACAATTAGAAAAAAAAATGGCACTTATTATACGATATCCTTACTTGATCATTTAGTAATTTTTAGCCTCCGTTAGGCACACACATAAACAAGAAGACTTCAAAGTTTTATACTCTATAGTTGCCCGAGCAACATACTGGCCTCAGAACACCACTATAGAGAAAAACTATATGGAGAGCAGCCTAATATAGAAACCACTGCGCAGTTCAGCGCATATAATGGACTGGTCATCTGAACTCTGTAACATAAGAATCAGAACGCAGAAGTTGTGACCCATTGACATAGATAATGTTAGTGTGCTTAACACATGTTTAATTTGCACATTGAACATGGTCAAATGAGGACAGATTAAAGGCAATTAAAAGCCCTTCCCCCAATCCCCCCCCCCCACCAAAAAAAATCACAGTTTGAATGAGTTGAGTATTTAATGTTTTAAAGCGAAATGGAGAGAAATACTTATTACGAGATAATCCTATCCTAACGTTTATTAGTAAACACTACGCATTTGATATTACGCATCGTTTTTTTAGCGCTTATTTCAGTGACCTGGCACTAACTGGACGCTCTGTACCGATGGAGGAAATGGACAACTTCAACTGTACCATCCCTTTGTCTGGGCCGTTCATATGTTGACCGTCTGTCTCCATTTCTCTCTGTCTTTCGACTTGTACGGAATCTCTTTCAATGAAAAGCCCGTCCATTCGTTTATGTTGTCTTGCCATGGTTGTCTCTGTCTGCCTCTTCTTCTTTTTCCTGTTACTGTTCCCCGCTCTTTCCTTAACCTCCTGTTAGTGACCCTTGATCACTGTTATAGTCAATTGCTCTTAATGAAGGACGGACTGTATATTAAAATGGTACTTGACATTAGCATAAAATCTGGTCAAATAATTGCATTATAAATCATAGAAATCCATTAGTAACTGTCTTATTATTATGCTAACACAAGGTCTATATGACTATAATAAATGTTGGCCTGATGTCAGCTGTAAACCGCTAAGTGTGTTTAAGGGATTGTAATAGAAGCACAATCTATGTGTGTAGGCTAGTGCATTCGTTCGACAAATGTGATGGAGAAGTATGACTCTGTAATGTCAAGTCTTTAAACGATGTTTTAAAAATTAAAGCGAGAACCGATTATGGGCCTATAAGACTATTATAAAAATCCTTTACTGTCCTTTCTCGCTTTCAAAAGTGGACCATTCGGCGGTGGCTCCACCAGCAAATTAGCGGACAGTCAACCGTTTGCTCGAATGCCCAGAATACCATTCCGCCCATGATCTCGAGTCATTGTTCTTCACATGGTGTTTACAATTTACAATCATCACATTGTCGTGGGGAATTCCCGAACAGATGGTGACTATAAGGGGAATTCCCTAAAATAGATCACTCTTCATCAGTAAAATCTAAAATTTGCTATGACGCTATGCGGCTATTGGATCCATCTTAAAGATGTACAAACAATGGCATTTTGGTCATTAAATGTCACAAAATAGAAAAATAGATTACGCACATAAATTATTTTTTTTTTACACTTTGGTTCAAACATGACCAATTACTGTTAACGGTTTGTGGGTATTTGTGGATGTTAGGTAACTACTATAAAGAAAACTTACTGACCTGGTCACTTGCTGTTCTCTGGTGAAAGTTTACACGTCTGACAGGAAATAACGTGGATCACTTTCCGTACTGATAAATTCTATAAAGGCAGTGGCTCTCAACTTTTTATTTTACTTTACCCTGAACAGAATACATTGGTTCTTACACGTTTTTTAGGGCAATGTGGTTCGCAGTAAACTTTTTTTTTTAAAAAAAAGGCTGTTATACCGTTAATTACTCAAATTAGGCCTATATGCCTATAGCCTAGATGTCAAATATGGAAAGGTTTTTACATTATTAAGAAATAAAATGTTAGTGCTGAGATATTTCTCTTGGAAAAGCTTTTTTTTTAATTTTTTTTTTTGCTTATTATTACACTAAATTTGATAAAAGTATTTACCCATCTCACCCTTTTTAAATACATGTTTTTGTGATATAAACTCTTAAATCTATGAGTAAGAAATATACATAATTCGTGATATTAAATTCTGTAGTTTTAATAAAACAAATTATTAGGTATTGAAATAGAAGGAACATCTGATTATATATATGTGTGGCTTGCGCGATGAAAATGTATTAAAGTGAGGGAAATTAGCGCTGCATCAGCCTCACTCTCTCGCCCCTTGCCAGCTGGATCCAGTGGCAGAACAGATTCCAGACAACTGGAGCTGGTTTGGAGTGCAGTGGATGACCAGTGTGCTCTATATGTCCCACAGTGCTCCAAAAGGCTCCACGGCGTTTGCTAGGTGACACCTGATGGCCCTGGTAGTCCGATTTCGACTTGAGCGCCATAAAGCCGCAACTAGACTTTACATGCTGGTGGTGGACAGAGACTATAGTTTCGCCAGATACTATCTCTGGCTAACACTCACCTGGTTTGGCCCCTTAGTCGAGACGGTTTGCCGGGGTGTGGCCGTTACAGAGGTACTACTACTTCTATACCACCATACCAATGGTTAGTGCTATTTGTAACGGTCTCCATGCCAGATGAGAATCAACTTTTGCTTTGACCTGGTCAATTAAAATGCTGAACTGCCAGATGACAGATTCTTGTGTTCGACTCACGTTAGCAGTTTTTTCCTACCTCGACCCCCCCCTCATTATCCTTCCGCAAAAAGCGTTCAAAAGTTCTACACTGTGCCTTAAGTAAAACTGTTAAGCTTCACCTAAGTATTTCATCTTGGTATTTCATCTTGGTATTTCATCTAGATATTTCATCTAGGTATTTCACCTAGGTATTTCATCTAGGTATTTCATCTTAGTATTTCATCTAGGTATTTCATCTAGGTATTTCATCTAGGTATTTCATCTAGGTATTTCATCTAGGTATTTCATCTAGGTATTTAGACACAAAAAAAAACTTAATCCTACTTGTGTCAAACATACCAAGAAACAAGTAAATAGAATGTTTATTTTTATACTTTAAAAAAAGATTTATAAATTGGCCCTATCTAATTAGGAGCCGCAGTGGCTGAGCGGTAAACCGGGGCTTCCGGGTTCGAATCCTGGTGAAGACTGGGATTTTTAATTACGGGATCTTTGGGCGCCTCTGAGTGCACCCAGGTCTAGTGGGTACCTGACATTATTTGGGGAAAGTCGGTTTGTCGTTGTGCTGGCCACATGACACTATGGTAAGTCGTAGCACTGAAACAGATGACCTTTACATCATCTGCCCTATAGACTTTCCTTTTTTTTTACTATTTTATTATAAACCATTGCAGTATCTTTTTCGTAGATCTTAACTTTTTTTTTTCTTTGGGTATCGACAGTTGCAACTAAGTCTTTTTAAGATACATCACAGATATAATTATTTCCATGCTTGCCATGAAACCCTCGACATGCAGCAGCCTACGTGTCACTTTGCCAAAGACTATGACGTGACACGTATAGGCTCACATGAATGCACCAATGTCAAGTCACCAAGAGCAATGGATTACAATTTACCTACATTAGTAACCAGACTTACTTACTTAGACTTAGGTCCTCCCGCGCCGTTCGGCGCATTGGGCGGCAAGCTGTCTCCATAATGATCTGTCATTGGCAATGTCTGAAGCCTCCTCCCATCTGGTGTCCACTGTTTTGAGGTCCTCCATGAAGGTATGACGCCAAGTTATACGAGGACGTCACTGTTTGCGTTTTCCTCGTATTGGCCTCCATGTCATCGCAATTCTTGGTATGCGTAGTTCATTTTGTCGTAGAACATGTCCCGCAAACCTCATGCGACGTTCTGTCACAACCTCACTGAGTGTTCGACTCCCAGTTCGGCATAGGATTTCCTTGTTTGAGACCCGATCTGTGTAACTGACTCTCAGAATCCGTCTCAGCCATTTTTGTTGAGCCACATTTAGTCTCTTCTCAATTTTGACAGATGACTTCCATGTCTCACATGCATATGTTGCAGTTGGAATGACAATTGTGTTGAGAAGGTGTATTTTTGTCTCGAGTCCAATGGCTTGGCTTGTCCAAATAGGCTGCAGCCTTTGGAAAATGCTCCCTGCCTTTCCTATTCGGCACACTACATCATGGTATGCATCCCCATCATTTGTTATGATGCTGCCAAGGTAAGTGAACTTGTCCAACTCTTCAAGCGTTGACTCGCCAAGTCTGACAGGGGCACCCTTTGCCTTATATCCCACTCGCAAAATTTTTGTCTTATCCAAGTTTATGCGGAGGCCAATTTTGGGTGCCTCTCTATCTAGGCTCTCAGTCATTTCTTGTATACTTTTATTTGTCGTCCCGAGTAGTGCAACGTCATCGGCGAAGTCCAAGTCCGTCATTCGGTTTTGTTCACACCATGGAATACCAAAGGCAGTCTGGTTCATTGCTTTCCTCATTATGTAGTCGATGGCTAGAAGGAAAAGGAAGGGAGATAAGATGCACCCCTGTCTCACACCTGTCTCGATGCTAAAAAACTCTGTGGTTCCTCCTTCTGTTTTAATGCAGCAACTTGACTGACTGTATAGGTGTCGTAGGATCTGGACAAATTTTTCTGGGATGCCGTATTCTCTAGCTATTTTCCATAGTGATTCTCGGTGGACACTATCAAATGCTTTCTTAAAGTCTACGAAACTGATCGCTAGCCGTTGTTGGTACTCAAGACTTTGTTCTATGATATTTCGTAGAACGAAAATCTGCTCTGCACAAGATCTGCCTCTTCGGAATCCTGCTTGTTCTTCTCTGAGCCTCTCATCTACAGACTGTTGAAGCCGTCTTAACAAAACAGTGCTGAAAACTTTGCCCGGGACAGAGAGGAGAGTAATTCCCCTCCAGTTGTTGCAATCTGCCAAGTTGCCCTTTTTTGGAAGCCTTACAATGACTCCTTTTTGCCAGTCCTCAGGGACTTTTGAAGTTCGCCAGCAGAGATTTAAGAGATCAGTCATTCTGTTAACAATGCACTGACCTCCATGTTTTAGCATTTCTGCTGACACCATGTCTAGCCCTGGTGCTTTGTTGTTCTTTAACACTGCAATGGCCATGGTAACTTCCTCTGTAGTTATTGGGTCTGTCTTGACCTTGAGATCATTGTCCGGAGAGGGGTCCCTGAATGTGTAAGTCAGGTCTGGCGAAGGTTGGTTAAGGGTCTCTTTAAAGTGCTCGATCCATCTTGCATCCTGCTCTTCTTTCGTTAGCAAAGTTTTGCCTTGCTTGTCTTTTATCGGTGCTCCGTGTCCACTCTTTGTTCCAGTGAGATCTCGGACAATACGATGAAGCGTTTTTGTGTCGTTTCTGCTTGCGGCTGCTTGCGCCTCTTGACCCTTCTGTTCAATCCAGTCACGTTTATCTCGCCGACAGCTTCTCTTTACTTTCAGGTCTGCTTCCCTATAAGCTTCTTCTGCTAGGCTAGTAACCAGGGGCGTAGCTAAGGTGGGGGAGGGATAGGGAGAATTTGAAAATCCTCCAGGCCCCAACTTGAGGGGGGCCCTAATAAGTGTTTCTTTTTTACTATAAAATATTAAATATTACCCAAAATGCAGAGGTCAAGCGCCCACCCCTCATAGAGGTTTCCCAATGAGGGTATAATCTTAACTACGCCACTGCCTCAGTAAGACCATAAACAAATTATTATACGCATAGTTTATTGGTAATTAAATTTATATCAATGTTAATCATACAATATTCATACAATACTTTATTCCTCACTAATCTTCGGACTCGAAGACAAGCCTTATTATTATTATTATTAATGCTATTGATAGGCCTATTACGACTTCGCCATAGCACTAACGAAAGCAAAAAAGAAATATATGCTTGAAATGTCAATGTAGATGGGGATCTTTGTCTTCTGCATTATAAATTTGACTTTGTTCCAGTGATGATCAACTTCCGGTGCGGCAAAATGATTCCGGCCTGCGCACAGTCCATAATGAAACCACAGACAATTGGTTTTCATTAAACTCTTTGATACTTTTTTTAACGACCCCCGAAAGGAAAATAGACAGTATTAGATTTGTTTGTCTGTCTGTCCGTCCGTCCGTTCCTGTTTAGATCAGTAAACTAGAAAAGATGTTGAAAATTCGACATCATGATATTTTAGACCAGGCATGTCAAACTCAGTAAGGTGTGTGGGCCGCACAAAAAGTATCCATGACCTGAAGGGTCGCAGTAAAAAAATCACTTTGAAAACATAATCTACAAGATCTAATTTTATGTAAGTTGGAAACAATACAATAGAATATGCAGGAATTAGTGGAATAACAGTGCCTTAGTTAGCTAAATTTGTAGTGCTACTGTATTAATAAAAATTATTATGGTTACGCATTATTTTCGTTATTCTTATGCTTGACATCTTTTCTGGGATACAAGCTTATTGATGTCTGGTTGAAGTTTGTTTGTCACTGACACTTTCATCACTAATGACAAGTTTCGATCAGATAATCTTGAAAGATGAGGTGTTTTGTAGCTTTCATAGTGCACAGTTAAGCGCTTGGCTTCCGAACCTGAGATCCTAGGTTCGAATCCCAGTGAAGAATTTTGAATTTCTGGATCTTTAGGGCGCCCCTGAGTCCACCCAACTCTAATGGGTATCCGACTTTAGTTGGGGAAAGTAAAAGCGGTTGGTCGTTGTGCTGGCCACATAACACTCTGCTCGTTAACCGCTGGCCAAAAAAACAGATGACCTTAACATCATCTGCCCCATAGATCGCAAGGTCTGAAGAGGACACTTTACTTTTTTATAGTGCAAAAACAAATAAATTCGTGTCCAATGTCATCAAGAAACATTGAAAATTGGCGATGATTTACGACACAGTCATGAATAAAATCAATAGCGACTGGAACTGGTCTTAGTACATGTTAAAACTGTAATAAGTTTGCACCTAATGTTTCTTGGTGAATGATGCACCGAAAATGATCAAATTTAAAATCGTCACCAGTCTCTCTTATTTTTGCAAGCAGCTTTGCACCAGCAACATTTCTAACCAAAATCATGGTTGGTGCTCACCTTGCGACAACTGTTGCTAGACTAGCTAGCTTTGGCAAAGGTAACTTGTATTGCAATATCACCTCCTGCAATTTCTCAAAAACATCATCTCTTGTTGTGGTGTTATGCAAAGAACAAAGCTCAAGTAGCATCTCATGTATCTCAAAGTTTCTGTCAAAAGTTCTACATCCGTTACATCAATTGACTCCTCGAGAACCAATGAGAAGAATTCAAAATCAGCTATTACCGCATCTAATTCAATGTAACATAAATTTTCAAAAAAACTATTTGTTGCCAAAAATTTAATCATTAAAGAATACTTTATAGTTTTAACAAATTTGATTGTTACGTTTTACTTTTGTTTTTTTTTTACCTGAAACCTAGAGGTGACTGTTAATTGCTAAATAATGTAACATTATTTTGATAATTGTTGAGGTGGTCACGCGGGCCGCACGCAAGGTGGTCGCGGGCCGCATGCGGCCCGCAAACACTGAGTTTGACATGCCTGTTTTAGACCTTTCAAAGATTTGATGCTATGGTTACTTTTTTTTATTTTTCAAAAGCTAGGCATTTAATGTTAACCCCACAAGATCTTTGAACATTCTTTCTCTATTCTTCTATGTCTTTTTCCTTTGATAGAACATTATTTTGATATTCTTTCTGAAAATGTTGAAACCTACCTTTTTTTTATCTTCCTAGGTGGATAACTTCCGGGGCCGACTTTGAGTTTGTGTTTCCACACAAACTGTCGTTGTAACAAATTTTTTTTAAAGAATATCATAAATTTAGTTGGTCCCCTTGCCTCAAAAATATATTTAAAAAATATAATAAAAATGCACCATATTAGTGTTCTGTACAACTTTCATGTTTTTGGATTGTTTTGTGATACTGGAGCTACAACGTTTATATCAACTCACTCTGTCTGTCTGTCTGGTAAAATGTTTATGCACATTTATTTATCTCACATCCAACCTTGGATTAATAGTTGAAATTTTACACAAGTATTTATTTTTTTGACATGACAACACAAAAGTCACTAGCAAAAATAAACAATTAGTTAATTAACTTTTGGTAATTAATTATTTTGTTCGGTATCTTGAACAAGGTAAAAAAGTCGTACTTGACAGATGTAATGGAAAAAGGTGAATTAGTCCACTTGAGGACTCTTGAACCCTTTTTTAACATTTTTTTTTTCATTTAAAAAAAAAACGATCATGTAAATATTCACCATGATACTACCACTTTCTCCCCCACCCCTTTCACAACTGGTCCATACAAGTGATAGGATTATAGCGCATTAAGAAATGTTAAATCTTAACAAATACACTTGGTAACAATTAAAATAAAAAAAATTCTTCTGAAAAAAAAAAAAACAAAAGAAGAAAAAAACGAGCTATAAGGGTTATCGCTTTTTAAATGTATTTAAAAAAAAAAAGGAACGACCTGATTTTGAACTTGCGGACTAAAGCCTCCTAAGAATTATTAAGTCAATGCTCAAAATCACTCTGCAAGGGAAAAGTCTAGAAATATGGATGATTGTATAGTTATTTATTGTTTCAAATTTTATGTTTATGTTCAATAATCCTGATGTGGCATCCCAATATAAAGGGGACTAATACAGCGTATACCACTACATCAGTCAAGTACTATCTCTTTCCCTTGTTCGAGATACCAAACAAAGTGATTTACAATATTTACAAAATTAGCTAAATTTTTACATTTATTTCTACTGGTGTTCTCAGGTAAAAGAAATAATTGTGGAAACATTTCAGCTTGATCCGATATTAGATGTGGTAAATAACGTGTACAAACGTTTTACCAGACAGACAGACTGACAGACAGAAAGACAGACACACAGACAGACACATAGACAGACAGAGTGAGTTGATACAAGCTTTGTAAAAATATTTTAAATCACACAGATTTATATTGTTTAATCATCTGATATTAGGCCTATAACTGTATTGCTGCTCCAAACTGATACAATAACACTGCCCGCTTTCATCCTCTTCCTTCATGTAAGACATCTGGAGTTGGACGTAATAATCTTTGTTTCTGATGTGACGTCTGAGTCTAACTGAACTAACATTAGGTTTTTATACATGACAGAAACATTCTCATTAATCTTGATAGACTGACAACGAAGCTGTATTTGTAGACTTAGAAACACATACTTGACAGTAGAAGAAGTAAATAGAAGTCTAGATTATAGTTAGAAAAGTTTAAATGTTACTTAAGTCGAGGATTTCCGATATTTTAAATCGTAATCTTTATTTGTTATTAAGACCAATGTATTTTTAAGATTTTCTTTTAATCTAGAAAAGAAAATAGTAAAATTATTTGCAAATTTTGTTTTACTATATTTGTTCTGTATAATATAAAAACTGTAATACTATATCTTAACACTACATGTACTATCATAGTGCCAGTGTTTAAATGAGATGGTCAGTACCTTTCTGAAAAAGAAATGACCCATTAAAAATTTGCTTTTACCGTCACCTACCTTGTCCCCAGGACGTATCAGAAGAAATGACTTCTCTACACTATCTTACATCATAATAGATTCAGAAGATTTCGTCATCACAGAAAACAAAAAAAAATGATGTAATGGTCCCAAAAGACTGGGTGTGAATTCATTGATAAGAATTACGAAACATTCAAAAGGGCAGCCAAGCGTAGAAACGTTCAATGATTTCTTAAGAAACATTTCCAGGAAGAAAGCTATGCCAATACTTGTTAATTTAGAATATCTAATAAGGTCAAAGTGGTGTAGCTAGGCAGAGGGGAGGAGGGGGAATTTGAAAATTCCCTCAGATCTCCACTTGAGGGGTCCCCCACATAAGTAATTTTGACATTAATTTTTAAATATTACGCTAAATACAAGGGTGGGGGGGTCAAGGCCTCCTAGGCCCCCAAATGATTGCAAAATCCTAGCTACTCCCCTGCAAAGGCAAGCTAGTTGTTAACTCTTGACAGCCTTGTCTTTTGTTGTAAACAAAGTTTTCATTTGCTTCTGCTATGAATAACTTACAACGCAACTTTTCCGTTTTTTTTTTGTTTTCTCTAAAAAGATATATTTAACAACTAGAAGTCGGATGTCCTAGTCCTCAGTTGTTCTTTTTAACAAACCAGGGTTATATTGATCTAATTAGATTCATTACTTGTTGTCAATTACCCCACTCTTGATTTATTTTCCTCTCTTCTAAGTAGCTTCTCTTTTATCAAATTGACTCTCTGAGTACACTGTCTACGAATTCAAAGATTTAGCTAGAGAGTAGTTCATCCTGGCCAAGGCCGGCCCTAACAATAGCAGGGCCAGATGCAAAATGGATAATGAGTGGGTCTAGCCAAGGAATAATAATAATAAGTAAAAATTAAGAAATTTTTTAATAGAAAATAAATTTGTCTTTGAATTTTGTTATTTTTTTTTCTAAGTACAATATCATTATCACGGTCAAATTAACTTTACCATCGTTGCGTGCAGCAAAGTCATACAATATATCATCAAAGTTCTGTTTCCTGCATAGATCACGCTCAAAAGCAATAGCAAGTATTAAAAAGTAATAAAGTAAAGTTCCCCTTTCAGACCTAGTGGTCTATAGGGCAGATGATGTAAAGGTCATCTGATTCTGTGGCCCACGGTTAACGAGGGTGTCATGTGGCCAGCACAACGACCAACCGCCTTTACTTTTCCCCAACTAATGTCAGGTACCTATTAGAGCTGGCTGGGAGCCTGAAAATCCCGAAATAAAAATCCCAGCCTTCACCAGGATTTGAACCCGGGACCTCCAGTACGGAAGCCAAGCGCTTTACCGCTCAGCCACCACGCCCTCAATAGCAAGTATTGCCGAATCTATATTCTTTAAATGTTGACCTCAAAGAATTGAATGACACCCCAATACAATATGTCAGCTTAGTCTATTTCTCAGGAGATGTTCATGATTTCAGGAGATGTTCATGATTTCAGGAGATGTTCATGATTTCAGGAGATGTTCATGATTTCAGGAGATGTTCATGATTTCAGGAGATGTTCATGAGCCTATGACAAATCAGGAGGTCGCGTGAACCCTGTAATATAAGTTATAAGAAGCTATTTTAATGATATACACCTTGAATTAGCATGTCGCCAAGGAATGTGCCAAGTCCACTGCGGCCGCATAGTTTTCAGTGGCCTTAGACCGGCCCTGACCTTGGCTTCTTAGTCTGAGACAGGAAACTTTATAAAATTAAGGCAAAGGGCCAGAAGTTCATAAAGTTGAACAAGTTTGTTTATTTACTAACATAACTCTCTTGTTATGTTGGTAACTAAGAAGCTGTATGCAAATTCAGACCAAGGGCAATAGGTCGATTGAAATTCACAAAGTTGAACAAGTTTGTTTATTTACTAGCATAACATTGTAGTTACTATAACCATGCAGCAATCTCAATTGACTTAGCACCTAGTTCTTCTTGTGACATATGGGTGGTTACAAATAATAGATAATTTAATAATTTCAGAGTAGAAGCTGTCACTTGGTCTGGCGAGAATTAGAGTTATCTCGGGTTTGAGGTTTTAAAACATTTAATTATATTGAAGATATTATTCAAATGTGATTTGAATTAAGAGCGCTTTTCAAATTTTTTTTTCCAGAAAAGTGTAGGCTAACATTGGACCATTACATTGTGATCTTTGACCATTACATTGTGATCTTTGACCA
>JADKLZ010000687.1:5657630-5684158 GCA_021533235.1 Biomphalaria straminea
TTGACCATTACATTGTGATATTTGACCATTACATTGTGATCTTTGACTATTACATTGTGATATTTGACCATTACATTGTGATCTTTGACTATTATACTATGACCTTTGACAATTACATTGTGAACCTAGGCAATTAGACTACGATCTTTGACAATTATATTATGACCTTTGATAATCATACTATGATGTTTAAAAATTATATTGTGACCTTTGACATTTATACTATTATGTTTGACAATTATACTATGATGTTTTACGACTATGTTGTGATCTTTAACTGTTTTACTATGATCTTTGAAAATCATATTGTGAAATTGCAAAATTATATTGTGATTGTAACCATTTAACATTGCATTGTGATCTTTGTTCAGTAACCTACATCGTGATCTTTTGCGTTACATTGTGATCTTTTACTTTAAGATTGATATCTTTAACCGTTTCATAGCGATTGTTACGATATCATTATTATCATGGTGATATATTATTGTGACCTTTGACCCTTACATTGTCATCTTTGAGGCTTATATTGTCAGTTTTCAATATTTACGCTATGATCCTACAATTTTTTTTTTTATTTTCTACATTTCCCAACACCATAAAAATTACTCAAATAGTTTAGTTATTCTGATTATAGTGATTATCAAATTAGCTATTTAAATCGTAATTAAAAATATTTCAAAAGGCAATAATTGTTTTTTAGCTAGACAAGTTACACAATATATCTAAGCATCCAATTTAATTGGTCAGTCAACAAAAAGATTTATAAATTTTCCTCAATAAAATGTAAAATCGTGTAATGTAGTTATGTATAAATATCTTGAGCTAGAGGTGCGAAGCCGCGGAAATACTGCATTCCTTATTAATCTTCGGACTCGAGGACAAGCCTTACATGCATGTATTTACTGTATACTATTGTATACATTTTTGGAAAAACTACTTATAAAGCTTATTAACTGAAACGTATTTACTGTAAACCGTATTAAAATAATCGGGAAAACTATTTTGAAACATTAATAGCTCCACGTAACGCTACATAACTCCACGTTGTCAAGATGGCGATCTGTTAACTGGCTTTACTTTGTAAGTAGCCTACTTGGAGTTTTATTTTTACTAACACAGTAGTTTATTTCTGTTGAAAATACACAGATTATTAAAACTCTAGAGCCTTTTAATTCATTAATTCATTCACTGTTTATTTTTATTCCAAATGAAGTACTTTGACAAGTAAAAAAAAAGTCATCAACTTTTAAAAAGTCATCAACTTTGCCGGATACTTAAACTAGAGCATTCCCGAATCGTGGGAGTTTCCCTGGCACCATTTTCCCCACTGGGTTAATTAGCTCTGAAATAATGCGTCCTCTTTTAATATGGCATTGGAAGTTGCCGTTCAACAAATTTTTAGCCACTCGGAAAAGTGTAATTATGTTATTATTGTTTCCCACACAGTGGCGTAGCTACCGATGTGCGGGTGGTGCGGGCCGCACAGGGCACCAAGTGGAGAGGGGCACCAAAATTCCCCCAGTGTGTATTAATTTCCTATTTCCCTGAGCTTTTCAGTAAAAACGACTAATTGTATGGACATAAACTACTGTATTTTAAACATGAACTAACGATTTACAAACTTGTCATGTCGCTATTTTGCGGTTAGCGTCTCTACATGCGAGAGAAGTTTTTCCAAACTTAAACTGATCTACTTGCGATCAACGATGACAAATTTACGACTCACTAATTTGGCCATTTTGTCCATTGAACAAGAGCTGGTGGAAAAAATTGATTTTGATAAAATTATTGCAAGGAAGCGCGTAGAATTCACTTGTAGTACGTTTATCGTATATCATCGTATATTACTCAAGCACAGCTACCATCTCTTGAAGAGCTTTTCCAAGAAAAATGCATTTCCAAATCACTCACGATTCTTAAAGACAACCTTCACCCATTAAACCACTGTTACATAAGATCTGAACGAAGTGGTCGTCTCCTTTCCATCAAGACTAAAACTGAAAGATTTAAAAACTCCTTTGTCCCACTTTCGATCAGAGTGTTACGAGATCAGCTGTCATCGAGAAGTACATAGAAGTCAAATTCATAAAGCGCTGGTTGTGAATGTGTATGTGTGCTTGTATGTGAATGTTGTTCGAATTTTTCATTAACATTGTTTTTGTATAGTAGTTACGCTGACGTTGTCAAGTTGTAATCAAGATGAATTTCCATTAGATTGGATCAATAAAATTATCTTATCTTATCTTATCTTATCTTTATGTAAAAGGGATTGTTTTGAATTAACAATATTTGATTTATAAATACATATTATTTTGAAAAAAAAGTAAAGTTTTGCAATGCTATTATTTAGTTGTTTTTTTTTCGGGGGGTGGGGCATCAAGATGAGGTACCGCACCAGGCATCATATACTCTAGCTACGCCACTGTTCCCACAGCTGTCAGCGTGCTACAATAATTATTTAATTATTTCACCTTTTTGTAAATGTATATATGTGTATGTGTGTGTGTGTGTGTGTGTGTGGGTGGGTGGGTGTCAACCAGTGTCGTAGCTAGAGTGGGGGGAGGAGGGGGGAATTTGAAAATCCCCTGGGCCCCCACCCGAGAAGGGGCCCCCAAATGAGAATTTTTTACATTAGAAATTAATAATTACGCAAAAAGTAGGGGCCCCCCAAAAGGTGAAGCCCCCCCGGGCCCCCAAACGATGGAAAATTCATAGCTACGCCCCTGGTGTCAGGGTGACATTATAGATCTACAGTTACGTAGAGTTTTAAATGGAAAGTTTTTCCATTAATTAGGCCTACCCTTTTATTGGAGGGATATAAATAAAATATTTATTTAGCTAAAGCAAATAATTTTTGTTTCTGGCTAGTCGTTAGAACTTTTAAAACAATTATATCCCACCATTTCCCTACTCAGCATACGTTTATTCTTCCTTCGTGATCGAAGATTATCATATTTCTTATTTCCTATGGACTCGATGATGACTGTAAAGTCCAATCCTCGCTTTAAAAAGCCGGCCGTATACGTGGCATGTGTAGGTTTGTTCACAGGGCCGGACCTAGCAATTGCGGGGCTCTATGCGAAACTGATTGCGCGGGGCCTTTCAGGATAATAAGTGAAAATTATTTTGTATAAGAAATAAAATTCGACTTTGAATTTTATTCATTCTTTACTAAGTTAAAAATTTCGATTAAATTCAGTGTACATTGCGAACCTTGTAACCTATGGCATATTTATGTAGATGATTACAAAAGTAAATAAAGAATTGGACCTTCCGATTAAGGTAAAAATTCGCACGATTATTACATTTTATTACATGGAAGCTGACAATGCCATTTTCTTTTATTGTGCGTAGGATTGGCGTTTTCCGCTATGAATGACACCCACAAATGACAATTTTGTCTATTTTTCTAGAGATTTGTATGAGTTTTCATGACATATTTATAAATTCAGGATATTTTCAATAATTTTTCGTATATATTTTGAAATTTAATAATAACACCTTTAATTAGCTCGGGGCATATGAAAGCGCGGGGCCCACTGTAGTTCTTCATTGTGGCACTTAATAATGATAAAAAACAAGGGTTGTTTCAACATGATTTATATAACCGATGAAATTCTAAAAAAATCGTAATATAAAATCATTTCTTTTAAAAAAAAAAAAAAGAACGTTTATCTAAAGAGATAGAACAGAGAAATGGGGTTAACAAAATTATTTAAGGGGACTAAACCCAATAAGCGAAGCCATACATATTTATATAACACACTCACTCATCTATCTATCTATCTATCTATCTATCTATCTATCTATCTATCTATCTATCTATAAGTATGTTTATATATGTAGCTAATAGTAATTATATATATATATATATATATATATATATATATATATATATATAGAGAGAGAGAGAGAGAGAGAGAGAGAGAGAGAGAGAGAGAGAGAGAGAGAAAGAAGAGAGAGAGAGAGGAGAAAGAGAGAGTGAAAAAAATGTTTATTCTGTACTTTAGAGCCACGCTTTTGACTTAGCTTAGCTGAGACCAATGCTTTTTGGTTCTCCACCATCTCTCTCCACATAGTGCCGTCTAGGGGCTTTGTCTTTCCCAGTAGTCAACATTGATTTCTTCTGCTTTGAGACCAGTTTCCATTGTGCTCATTACCTCACAAACTTTTCATTTCAGACCTTGCGATCTATGGGGATAATGTTAAGATAATGTTAAGTTTCTTTTTATATTTTTTTTTTGGCCCATGGTTAATGAGGGTGTCATGTGGTCAGCACAACGACCAACCGCCTTTACTTTGGCCCAACTAAAACCCGGTTCCCATTAGAATTGGGTTACCTCAAGGAAGTCCAAAAAATCTCAAAATTCAAGAACCCAGTCTTCACTGAGATTGGAACCAAGGACCCCCGGCTTGGAAGCCAAGCACTTAACCAGTCAGACGCCGCGCCCCTTCATTTCCATTATTTTCGGGAAACGTTTATCTTTCATCCGGCGGTCATGACCGGGTTTATCCTCCATACAGCGGACATTACCAGGCTCATCCTCCATCCAACGGACATTACCAGGTTCATCCTCCATCCAGCGGATATGACCAGGTTCAAACTCCATCCGGTGAACATGACAAACCCAACCCATGTTAATTAAGTCTGATTTCGAATGTTGAAATATTCTTTTTTTAGCGGCCCCCGTAAGGGGAAAAGCGCTATTAGGTTTGTGCAAAATGTCCGTCTGTCCGTCTGTCACACTCAGGGCGCCAAAACTAGAAGAGATACGAAAAATATTTTTTCACCATTAAATGCGGCTTGAAAAATTTAGGTGCAACGGCTACTTTTAGTTTTCTAAAAGCAAACGGTTTAATTTATAAAATTAATTATGCAAGCGATTTTTTAATAAGAAAACACCAATTCTAAAACAATTAAGTAAATGTAAGGGAGGAAATGTTACTATAAGAAATGCCCTTGGCATGTAGATATCACGCACATTTTTTAAAATTATCTTCTGTCTGTCTGTCACATTCAGGGCGCCAAAACTAGAAGAGATACGAAAAATATTATTTCACCATAAAATGCGGCTTGAAAAGTTTAGGTGCAACGGCTACTTTTAGTTTTCTAAAAGCAAACCTTTTAATTTATAAAATTAATTATGCAAGCAATTTTTTAATAATAAAACACTAATTCTAAAACAATTACGTAAATATAAGGGAGGAAATGCTGCTATAAGAAATGCTCCACACTGATACATATCACGCACATTTCTTAAGATGAACTTTTAGCAGCGACTTTCGTGTACTAGCGTAAAGCCCGGCAATGACATGAGTCTAAACTAATTTCTTAAACTTTTTAAAAAATCAGATTTTTTTAAACAAATTGTTCAGTGCCCCCATTAGAATGAAAGAAGCACACCTGTGTGCGTTTTGTCTTTTGGTTGGTCTGTCCGTCACGGTTAGATAAAAAAAAACACTAAAGGCTTTTGAAAATATGATTTAACCTTTACTGATCTTTCAGAAATATTGCGATAGTTTCTTGGATGGGAGCATGCAGGAATTGAGCCAGGGACCAACGATAAATCCGAACAACAGTCTAGTGCGCAAACATCAAGATAAGGCAGGTTTAAACCCTGCTCGCCATCCTCCGTCGTCTAGCGAGAAGTTAATTATTTTTAACTAAGAAGGAACATCCGAAACATCTTGCGAATAGGCGGATCTGACAGGGATCCGACTCCGACGGGGGTCGCATCTGAGTTTGTGTATCACATAAACTCTCTTTGTAATCTTGTTTTCTTTTAAATTTATGTTTATGTTTCTGTAAACTCATAGTAAACTACTCTCGTATTTTAGGGCCTATAAGGATCTTTATTCTATTTTTTAAACTAGCTTGCACTGTTTCTGAACCACTCTAACATCTACTACACGAAGTACTTACTGTTCAGAGAAAAAATGCCAGAAGGTCGATGTACCCGACAAGAGATTTGCTTTAACTCCAGAGTAGGTTACAAAAAATGTAACAAAATGCCACCTAATAAGAAAGCCAATGGAATACACAAGTGTCGACTAGAGATATTTCAGAAGAATCATCTAAACAACGATGAAATGCTCCCTATAGGTTCATGTCAGATGAAACACCCTAGCCGTCCTAAAAAATGCAACATTAAAACATGTCAAAGAAAGCCTCCAAGACGTCATGAAAAGAGACGAAAGAAATGTCCGCTAAGACCAAAGAGTTTGCAACAAAATAAAACAGACTTGTGAGTCTTTCATTTAACATTTCATCTACTTAGTTTTTAGTCCTTTTTAGCGGCCCCCGTAAGGGGAAAAAGCCGCTATTAGGTTTGTGCAAAATGTCCGTCTGTCCGTCTGTCCGTCTGTCCGTCTGTCACACTCAGGGCGCCAAAACTAGAAGAGATACGAAAAATATTTTTTCACCATTAAATGCGGCTTGAAAAGTTTAGGTGCAACGGCTACTTTTAGTTTTCTAAAAGCAAACCGTTTAATTTATAAAAATTATTATGCAAGCGATTTTTTAATAATAAAACACCAATTGTGAAGCAATTACGTAAATCTAAGGGAGGAAATGTTACTATATGAAATGCTCTTGGCATGTAGATATCACGCACATTTTTTAAAATGAATTTATGTCTGTCCGTCTGTCTGTCCGTCAGGGAGGAAATGTTACTATAAGAAATGCTCTAGACATAAGGATATCACGCACATTTTTTAAAATGAACTTTTAGCAGCGGCTTTCGTGTACTAGCGTAAAGACCGGAAATGACATGATTCTAAACTAATTTCTTAAATTTTTTAAAAAATCAGATTTTTTAAAATAAAATTGTATAATGCCCCCATTAAAATGAAACTAACATATTTTTGTGCGTTTTGTCTGTTGGTTGGTCTGTCCGTCACGGTTAGAAAAAAACACTAAAGGCTTTTGAAAATATGATTTAACCTTTACTGTTCTTTCAGAAATATTGCGATAGTTTAAGGATGGGAGCATACAGGAATTGAGCCAGGGACTTAGAAGGAACATCCGAAACATCTTGCGAATAGGCGGATCTGACAGGGATCCGACTCCGACGGGGGCCGCCTCTGAGTTTGTGTATCACACAAACTCTCTTTGTAATCTTGTTTATTTTAATCTATATCTGAATTATTTTATATCTTAATTAATGTATATCTTTACTGTTAAAACATCGACGTTCTAAACATTACGTCACATCAATTCATATTTTCCACTAACCTTTAACTTCGATTTTTTCTTTGTTCTCCTCGTCAACTAGACCCATTTGAAATCATACAGTTCGGCCTTCACCTTGAACTAATTTCTATCAAGGTCTGTCTGGAATTTTTTTTTCTACTTTACTTGACGTTTGTATACAGCCAAGCTTCATCTGTCCTACATTTGTGGCCTTGAACTGTCTGCCCCAAAGGGTGACATATCACACCAATATTGCTTGATAATAAATACATTTTAAAATGTTGTCATCTGCCAATAATGTTTTTAAAGGAACTAGTAAACTACTATAATTGTATATATTATTGTTATATCAAATCTGTATTCTCTACATAGCAGGACTGTCAAGAGTGGTCCAAAAGAGAATATTGCTGAATCTTCTACCTCACCAGAATACAAGAAAGGTAGAATTTTAATTTGATGATTATAGTTACCTAAGTTTTTGATTAATATTTTTTGTAACCTTTTTGGAAGCGTGGTCGAGAGGCTAAATGCGGCTTGAGCTTGGCTTGGCTTGGCTACCTAGAAGGGGGCTCGAGGTTCGACACCCGACACCGACTCGGGCAGAGTTGTGTTTACTGAGCGCCCAAAGGCAGCACGGAAAACCAACTCCTAGACACCCCCTCCCCCCACTTGTCCACAAATGAGTTTGGACCAAAGCGCTCTGAGCATGCTATAAGCATGAACGTAGCGCTATATAAAAGCTATACTAATAATAATAAGCCATTTCTTAAAACCCGACTCCTTGGTTTTCACTATCTGTTTAACTGTGCGCTTCGTTCATAGTTTCTATTCTAGGTTTTAAACAAGTAAGCTCCCCTTTCAGACCTTGTGGTCTATCGGGCAGATGATGTAAAGGTCATCTTTTTTTTTGGCCAACGGTTAACGAGGGTGTCAACCAACCAATTTAGTTTTCCCCCAACTAAGTCAGGTAATCATTAGAGCCGGGTGGACTAAGAGGCACCCAAATAAAAAATCTTTACCAGGATTCGAACCCGGGACCTCGGTTCGGAAACCAAGCGCTTTACCGCTCTGCTACCGCGCCTCCAATGATAGACTTACTATTATTATAGTCAGACTAGATTTTCCTTGATATTGACCGTAGTCTAGAATATTGTTAGCGACTCTATAACAGTATGAATAGCTTGTTAAAGCTAGAATATTAAGGGTTGCAGTGAGTACTGAACTACTTGCTTTGTCACGCCAGCCCTACAGTAGGAGGTCTTAAAATGTAGGTCTGACAGACATCCGATGTTCTACTTTTCTGGTCCGTGCCATTCCTACGGCAGACATTGACCTAAATCGCAGTCGATTTGTTTTGTTTCAATATTTAAAACAAGCAAAGCGTCGGTAAGGCCAATTAGCGATAAGTGTTGAACGTGTAAATGAAATGTACAAGTAATAATATTGAAGATACGTAGATTTTTTGCAAAGGTTTTGTCGCATAAGACTGAGTATATAAATATTCGGCCTTTTGATATTTGACTCGTTTTTTTTTTCACTTAATACTTTATTTAATGATCGAACGATATTTATGTTAAATAAGAATATATTAAAAATATTGTTAAATTTTGAATCGTCACGTTGTATTCTTGCACTTTTTTAACTATCACAAACACTCAGAATTATCATTTTTATTACAAATTTTTTCTTTGTCTTTATTGCAGATGATTTAGCAAAGAAAGATATTTATTGTAGCACTAGAAATAAGACGCCAAGTTGTGATTCTCAAAACTCAACAGTATTACCCCTGGTTACAAACAAGATATTTTCACTTCCGCTTATACATCACAACATAGGGCACGGTCCACACGTTTCAAATGGCATTTTAAGGGTTAATTTTAATTATGAAATAGTAAGGCTTAGAACGTATCGCGAGTATCCCAAATCGGCCATCCGATGCCCTATACCCCTGGCTCGTGACGGCTTTCTTTATATAGGCACTGGATCAGATGATGCCGTCATGTGTTATTTTTGTCAAGCCTATAAAAAAGATTGGGCCGAGTCAGAAGATATCACATCTGTTCACAAGTTGCTGTCTCCTAATTGCCCCATGGCGAATGCTAAAGATTGTGGCAATATACCTATTACTGCTGGACCCAACACTTTTGATGAGATCCTTGCTATTTTGGCAGATGCTGATTACAATAAATGTCCCACACAGAGTACAGCATACTCTTATGATAGCAGATATAGGGTTGTAAACCAGACTACAGATATTGATGTCAATAGAGAAACACCCTCATCATCAAGTCTTTACGCAGCATCAAGTGCTTCTATTCAACCTATGTCTCCCGAGGCTTACAGTGCGTTGAAAAGATATGTTAATGACAGAAGACCAGCAACTCAAGGGGGACAAGCACAATTACAAGAACAAGTGTTCCATTCACCACATACTTACTCTGAACTGGGCATCCAAACACAAAGACCTAAGTTTCCAGACTATAGTACGAAGGAAAGTAGAGCTAAGACTTTCACAAATTGGCGAGACAATTCCTATGCAGACAAGGAAGATCTTGTTAATGCCGGATTCTTCTTCACAGGTTATGTTTAATGTTGTGCTAAATTAAAAGATCAACGTTTAGAGAAATATCGTACCTCTGCTAAAATTATAATTTTTAGCGAATTCTTTTGTTCAATTTGTTGTGATCTGGCTAGTTGATTTTTTTTTTCTTTTAGGTGAACGTAAAAAAGTCTACTGTTTCTTCTGCGGAGGTGTTCTTGGGATAAGACGCAAAAGAGAGCATCCATGGATAGAACATGCCAATGCGTTTCCACAGTGTGGATATCTTCAGCTTTGCTTGAGATCTGATTTAATCAATGAAGTAAAGGTACTGTTGACAAATAATAATCAGATGTTTCTCTTTCTTTTTCTCTTTGTCTGTCTCTGTCTCTCTCACTTTTGTATGTCTCTCTCTCTCTCTCTCTCTCTCATTCTCTATCTATGTATATATATATATATATATATCCCTTCCTTCTAAACAGTCAATTAAATTGAAGTACTAGATATTGAGGGCTGCAAAGAGTTCTCCTACTTGTGCCTCGAATATGGTTCCTTGAACTACTGGAGTAATTAACTGGTTCACACCCAGGTGAATTAACCTCTCTAAAAAATAAGCAAAATGTTCCTGCAAATGTTACTTAAAGGAAAAAGGGTTAAGTCTTATGTTCAGTTACAATTTTGTGAACCTCTGCGCTACTATTTACACTGAAAATTGAATATTTTGTAATATAGGTTTTGTTTAAAGTATCGATATTCATTATATAACATGGACCTTAAGCTTTCAGTTGAGATATTTAACTTCTGATATGGTAATATTTACTTTCATAAGCATTAAAAATCATTTATCGAGCTTTATTTTACAGGGCAATTAACTTGTTATATGTTCTGCAATTCTTTTATCCGATGAAAATCTAGCTGTATTAGTTCCGTTGGTAAGCAGCTAAAGCTAATTTAGACTTCGATGTTTAAACAACAATGTTAACTGTTTTGGCTTAGATTTGATAATAAGTGAATTGTTATTTTCATTACAGTTTAAAATCCCATATCTATTAACGAAATTTAATATATGAAATTATATATATATATATATATACTATATATAGACTTGAAATAATATATCTACATAAATATTTGTGTCAATGTAAAATTGTCTTGGCATAATATTTATGAGATTTGAACTATTCAATAAACGTATATTTCAGAGCTTGAGCACGACGGTGGATACCTCATTGTTAGCTTCTGCTTGTGTTTCAAGCTACTGTAAGTCTCAAGAAATGTGACTAAAATAAGAAAAAAAATCTAATTATGTTTTATTGCAATGCTTTTATCAACTCACTCTTTCTTGTCTGCCTGGTACAAAGTTTGTACAAGTCTTTTTCTTCGACACCCAATTTAGGGTCAAGTTGAATTTTGTACAATTATATCTTAAACTTGAAAAATAAAGAAAAAAAATAGGTAATTGACTATTAGTAATTATTCATTTTGTTGAGTATCGAACAAATTGCCACATCTAAGATCACCTTTTTTTTTGGTCAAATGATAAAAGAAGTAATGTGGGAAGCACACCAACCAATCGCCTTTACTTTCACCAACTAAGATTAGTAAAAGAGTTGAGTGTATTCAGGTCAATTTCAGGTTCGTCCTTAAAATCCAGAAATTATAAATACCTATCTTCACCGATATTTTAAAACCGGACCTCTCCCCACTCAGTCATCACGCCCCCCAATAAGTTTAATATGTCCCCTTTATATTTTATGTCGTAGCTTTAAAGCTAGAAACAAACACTACATATTTTAAAAACGTTCAATTTTTATAAGCATTCGCTGTCATAGTGGTTAGTGTAATGGATCAAGGAGGCTTTTGAATTCAAGTCGTACTTTTTTTTATCCCAACAAGTGATAGGATTATAACATATTGAGAAAGCTGAAAGCATGAAAAAGCGCTAAACAAAAACAAGTGGTGAAAATATTTCTAATTGCTCTGATTTATTATTGTTACTCTAGACTTATAAGAAACTTAATTACATGGTTGACCCAATCTAATTAACACACCTTCGTTAAATATAAGCTTTGCATTTTATTAAGGTATTATTTTTATTCTATAGTTGATGAACCCGACTCTCTTTTAAAAGAACCATTCGTTAGAGTTCTACTGGACCAAGGACTAGATGAAAGTTTAATTCTGAGGTCAGCAAATCGTATAAAATCTTTAGGTAAGTTTTTTTTTTTAATGCCATTTGGTGCAATAGATATTATGAAGCTTTAAATATATGACCGTGTGTAAGTGCTCAATGAACTCTTTATATTGTGTGCAGTAGTAGGCAACCGCAATGTCATTATGTGTATGTTTCTGTTATGTTGCCTTTATATGAGAACAGAGTACTAGTTGTCATAACACATTTCCATATGGATCAATAAAGCAGACTTAGTCTTGTACGTAGCATAAAGTCTTTATCAAAAATGCTAAACAGACGTTTCTTTCTGATTTTATTTATTTATTGATTTTTTTTGAAGCTTAAAGGTTTTGTTTTGTCTTAGGAAGATGCTCCGGACTCCAACGAGTTAAAGGAAAGAAATATAAAATAGAGAGAGAAATTTCAATAAACGATCAATTGAGAAATAAAAAAAAGATCGATGACGCAATAGTGAAAGATTACAGTTGGCAACTATTGCACACAAATAACATTGCGCCACAAATCTCAGAGCTTTGAAATTCAATTTGCCGATTCTAAAAAGTGCATAGATTATTTTATTTAATTTTTAATATAAACTACGTTGCTTTTGGAATGTTGCACCTTTCTGCACTATTCACTTTTCAAACCAAACCTTTTTAAACTTGCGTACATTACATGTGTATAAGTCTAACTTTTACACATTAAAGATTGATATCTGATATTCATTACATACTAGGAGGAGTGCTATCTTCTGATGCTATCAAGGAAACGGTGGGGGGACTTTATCATCAGGAAAATGAGACGACATTAACCTTACCACCTCAAGATCTGGGTACGTTTATATATTCCAGTGTATTACACACTTCAAAATATGTGTTCATTTTGTCTATATTATATTTGTATTAAGGATGCTATCGACAGACATTAAGGAATAGGTTTACTTTTTTACTACACAGCTTATGTCAACTCACTCTGTCTGTCTGGTAAAAAGTTTGTACACGTTAGTTATCCAATACACAATCTCGGATCAAACTGAATCTTCGCACAATTATTTATTGACATAGACAAGACATGAATCAATCAAAAAAAGTAATTAGTTAGACAGTTTAGTATATTGTATAATTAAAAAAGAAAAAAAGAACAACGCTGGCGAAAGAAAAACGCCAGAGAAGGAAAGCAAGGCAAACGACACTAGCTCCAGCTGGAATTACCTGCCCAGAGTGCGGCCGAACATTCCAGGCTCGCATAGGTCTCACCAGCCACATGAGGAGGCACAAAACCCCAGTGCAAAGCCCTCAGCCCACTGGATGACAAAGTGGTCATCATCGAACCACGATGGACGAACTATATATAATTAAAACAAGTGAAACTAGTGCTTCACTATTCACAGATATGGCTAAATTTGTTGGGTTTAGTCCCCTTAAATAAATGCTAACGCTATTTCTCCCTCACGCATTCTCCGATTAAGTTGATAGTTTCAACAATTAATTACTGTACCTAAGAAAACTTAAATCAATAAACAAAACTACTCTGTTAGTCCATTAATTAGATCTTATTAATTACTTTGTTTGATATTGAGTAAAGGAAATAACGTGTACATAATAGTTTTAGATAGTTGTAAGGAAAGAGCTTCTCCCTTTTAGATACGTTTTTTTTTTGTTTTTTTTTTTGTTAATTTTTTTATTTTGCTTCTTTGTTTGTTTGTTTTTTTTTGTTTTTTTTGTTGTTGTTTTGTTTTGTTTTTTGTAGATCTGATATAAATTATTAAACAATACAATAATAAACCTACAAAAAAAAGAGCAAGCGATTGGGAGCAATGTAGGTCGACATTATGAAAAAGCTACTGCCCTAAAAACAGTTAATAAAAAGTTGATGAAATGTACAATCGTCAAAATAACACTGTTTTCTTAAGATTTAAAACTAATGCATTTAGCGATAAGTTGAAACATTTGATCTCGATGTGCTGTAAAGTTAACTAAACATTAATCAATTGCTTTTTAGATGCATACCTTCAATATTTCATCGTTGCAACGAAAAACGTTGCAATGTATTACATTTTGAAAAATTAAAATTAATACAGAAACTTAGTATTTTCATCTTGAATAAAGATCTAATTAATAGCATACAATATCGTTTTTTTTTTATTTATTCTATATATTTATATACTATGATTAACCTATTAACTGAAAAAATCTTTAATGGGAACAAAAGCTGAAGGGGAGAATACTGTGAAACACCGAAACTTTTGAGTAGCTAAAAACATTTCGCGATAGGCTCCCCTTTTGTTTTTATACCAGTACAGTAACGCAAAATAAAAATTAAGTTAAAACGTTTTATATATTGTATTTAAGACTGTATTTAAGACAATAGTTCGAATTTAACTTTGATATTCATTTCACTATATAACACCTTAATGGCTTAATCGTCTTTATCAAATAATTTTCAGAGGAAATCAAACAGTTGAAGAAAGAGAACAAAAGCCTACGTCATCTGATGATATGTAAAATCTGTAAGAAAACTGACGTTCAGGTGACTTTCTTACCGTGCGGACATCTTGTCTCATGTGTCGAGTGCTCCCTAAACCTTAGAGATTGTCCGGCATGCAGGAGGGAAATCATAGGAATTTGTCGTACATTCATAACCAGAAAATGTACAACTAGACAGGGCCGTATTTAGGAGGAGGGACAGGATTTATTTATTTTTTTTTTTTTTTTTTTTTGGGGGGGGGGGGGGGTCTTTTGTTCATTGAGTTTAGGGTCACTAGATGACGCACTGCCGTAAGCCTGAAGCTGCATTTAAGCCAATATAATGCAATAACATGTGGACACATCTTAACCTAAGCAATGTTTATGAGGAACTAAAATATCTTAAAGAGGAAAGTGTAAGAGTTAATGGCCGAACTTGATTCGGGCTTTAAAAAGACAATATCTATACCTTTTTTTTTGGGTGGGGGAGGAGCATTTCGTGCGGGAGTCCCGGACCTAAAATCCGACCCTGCAAACAGAACAACTTTTGATACAAATATATTACTATTGTAACACGTCCTTTAAAAAAATTTGTATCAACTGTGCCTGTCTGTCTGTCTGGTAAACATTTTGTACACGTTATTTCTCCCACACCCAAGGCTGTCTGGTCGTGTGGTTTGCGCGCTGGACTGTTGTTTGGATTTATTAATGGTCCCGGGGTCAAACCCTGTCCGCTCCTCTCCCCCTTCGTCTTGCGGGAGGTTTGGACTAAAAGGTAAACGGTCTTCAACTTTGAAAAAACATCCGAAACATGCGAAACATTTTACAAACATTGACCC
This sequence comes from Biomphalaria straminea, assembly GCA_021533235.1. Lineage (NCBI taxonomy): Eukaryota > Metazoa > Mollusca > Gastropoda > Planorbidae > Biomphalaria > Biomphalaria straminea. The sequence goes on from JADKLZ010000687.1 coordinate 5,672,839, forward strand.
ATTCTCGGATCAAGATCAAAACAACATTGCAGTTATTTATTAGCATAGACACAACGTGAATTAATAAAAAAAAATTAACTAATTAGTCAATAAATTAATGACAATTAATTATTTTGTTGGATACCATCAAAGGAAAATTAATCCTCTAGTATTTACAGTCTGCTAAATATGTAGGGTTTCATCCCCTAAGATGATTGAAGGCGTTTTTTTTTCCTATTTCTCCCATACCCATTCTCGGATCAAGTTGACACTTAAAACTTTTATTCATTGTACCTAAACTTGAATCAATTAAAAAATTAACCAATTAGCTCATTCGTAATTAATAATTTTGTTTGATATAAAATAAACGAAATAACTACATTATTTAGAGATATTGTTGTAAGTGCGAGGTTCTTTCCCTTAGGTTAGACTGTTTTTCTTTATCAAAGATTTGTTTTATGAAAGATATTTTGCTTGTTTTATTATTGGGACCATTCTTTTCAGACTCTTTGCAATAAGAGAAAAACGTGTTCGTGATCATGAGTTACACATAACCAAGTTCATTGATTTAACTCTTTCTCTCCGTAATTACTTTCCACGTCCGGTGGAATTTTTCATTTTGCTCATTTGTGTTTCACTCTCCTGTTATGATTAAACTTCACTTATTTTTATTTTTGTTATCAGAAAATGTAATATTTGGTATAGAATTATATAAGGATGTGTGCTCTTTTTATCTAACAAAAATTATTTTTTTTTTAAAACCAAAAATTAATTTTATGTAATGGAGTCAAATCAACGTTGGTATCGTCAGTTTGGAGAGACAGAGTTAAAATTAGTTCTTTGTAATTCTTAGTGTTTTAAATTTGTTATTTGCTATCAAGTGTAGGAAAAGTGCTTAACGAAATCAAACAATATTGATATTGTATGTGTCCAGCAAAAAGAAATAATTTTGTTATATATGCAAAATCTTTCGTTTCGAAAAAGGCTTTTCCTCGAATTAGAGTTTATTTATACAGCCTCTTAATTGATAAAGGCCTGCTCTGCTAAGGGCAGCTGCTGACCAGAAAAAAAGTGGAGGGATTTGGTCGCGTGAGCATTCACAACACCCCTACAACGAGAGTCAATGGGATAGAGGAGGGATAGGATGATATTACGTTATTGAGAAGTCTTTATTTGAATTTAGGCTTTATTTATGTAAGAAATATCCTTCGAATCAGACTTTTCTTGCTATGAGCTGTATTATTGTTTTTCTTTACTTGAAGTACAAATCTACGTCGAGAAATTTAAAAATCAAATTATTTGAATTCATTGTCACAAATATCCGTCTGCCTATGTCTTTCATTTATCATTTTTTTTAAGTGACTTGACTTGACTTGACTTAATCCTGTGTACTCCCAGGGGAGCATAGGGCCGCAACCACACCTCTCCACCGAACTCGGTTCTGAGCAGCTTTCTTCATCTGCTCCCATGTCATTCCAGTACCCTCAGCTTCACTGATGACTGACCTCTTCCAGGTTTGCTTGGGTCTGCCTACTTTCCTCTTTCCTTGTGGATTCCAGTCAAGAGCCTGCCTTGCAACATTGGTAGCTGGTTTCCGCAGGGTGTGTGCTATCCAGCTCCATTTTCGTTTGGTAATGTCTTGTGCTATGGGCTTTTGTCTAGTTTTGTTCCACAAATCGGTAGTGGTAATCTTTTCTGGCCACCTAATTCCTAATATCCGGCGTAGGCATCTGTTAACAAAAGTTTGGAGCTTTTCTGTATTTCTTTTAGTGACTCTCCAAGTTTCTGAACCGTAAAGGAGAACAGTCTTAACGTTAGTTCTTTTTAAGTATGTACTTATTTCTTTTATGTTTTAACCTCTAAACCACATCTATACCACATTAGTTATGTTATATATTTTGTTTGTCATAGAAGTTAGAATACAAAGTGCAATATGGAACACGACATAATAACCATAAATGGTTCCATGTGCTTTGTACTGGTTATTTAATCTACTGATAAAAACTTCTTCATAATTTTTAGCGAAATCCGAAAAGTAAAGGGCGCTATTAGAAACTATAAGGGGATATTGAAAACCGATATCATGATATTTAGATCTTTTAATGTTCTGATGGATCAATATATTGTGTTCTCTAAAGGCAAACCTTTTAATTTTTTTTTTATTTAACTATTCAAGGAGGTTTTATTTCTCATTAAAGCACATTATTGTTACACGTAATCACTATCAGTTACAAAAAAAATGCATCAAGTAATGACAATGATTTTGGTAAATTTCCCATACATTACCTGAATAACAATGGTTACGTAGACCACTTTGGTGCCAATTTTGTGTTTGAGTTTTTACACAAACTATCTTTGTAACCGTATATTGTAACGAACAAGATTTACAATGTTAAATATAAAGCTAATATACATTTATAGAAGTCTAAGGCAATTTTTTTTTCTGGAAATAAAAGGTCTGGTGAAATTTTTAAACAACGTCCATATTCTACTCTTTAGTCAATAGTTTCTACTCAAGTTTTCCAAAGCATTTCTATAAACACTAATAAACTAAGAGGTAATATTGCACTGCCATATCTGGAAAAAAAACGTTTATTTCGTAACCACTCTTTCCACTATCGCCAATATCTTTTTTTTTCTTTTTTTTTTCACTATAAGGTCACACTATCGACATTTTCTTCCTATTAAAAATTAAATTGTTCATTTTAACAGCTTTTTAAGCCCCATGATACTTCACCCGAAAAATCACGCTGCGTGACAAAACATTTATCAACATAGCAGAAAGATCACTATATTAATTATTTCATTAACCAAGAAATTAATTAATGAAGTACTTGGCTGCATTTTATTCAAATGTAATTTGAATATCTAGATCTACACAAAATCTACATATTTATGTTGGACTATTTGTTGAAAAGACGTTTAGCGCAGTTCGTGAGATAAGTGCGAGTACTGTGAGTTCGCTCCCATTTCTAGCATGTTTTACTACTTTTGTATTACCCATTAGACTTTAAGCATAGAGAAAACGAGAACTCCCAGCATTCCGCCTTCCATTTGCTTAATGAATGAAAAAAAAAAAAAAGAAAGCTTAATCATATTATAATATTAAGACTTTATTTGACAGGGAATATTGAGAATGCAAAGAAAAGAATCTCTTTTTATTGTGACACTAATTTAATGTGTACTTAATTAAATAATTTATTTATTATACTTATTAGGAAAAAAAAAAGAAATCTAAGAATGTTTAATTTACTATATCTTTATCATAATGTAGGAATTCTTGTTATAAGACTTTGCTATGCATGTCAGTCGGTACATTGTTTATCAGAAGCTAGAGATGCATCAGTCAGCTCACTTGAGGTGTGTGTTTGTAGTCTTGTTCTTGAGACCAGTACAATATTTATGGACTTCATTAACTTGTTTGTATACCGTGAACAAAACCTACAAGCTAGTCATGGATTCAAATGAGTCCATTAAAAGTCACCTTAACTTATATAGTAAATTTAAACAAAGATACCAGTATTGTCATTTATTGCTATTTATTTTTGTTGATATATTTCTATGTAGTTGATATTATGCAAATTACATGCACCCATTTCTATAATTAATGAAATATGTATAAAATTGAAAATATCTAAAATAAACGTGTTGCCAAAGATGCATAACTACCACTGCCATCTCTTTAAAAAAAATCATTTTATATAAAGTTGTTAATTAAGAGTAGCCGCTAAGTTTCAAACAGTATGTGATGTTATTAAAGAGAATACATTACTAAACGATTGTTGTTATCATTTATTGTTTTACGTCAGCATAGCTTGCTGATGTGTGTGTGTGTGTGTGTGTGTTATAACAGAAACAAAATGAGGCTGACTTACGATTCACTTCCATTGAACAGCCACTACAATCTATTAAAATAGACAAGATCGAAGATACAATTTTATGTTCATTATGTCATTGCACTTTGTGAGAAGAGGCTGTCTTAACAGTACGTTGAGACCACCTGGTCGAGTGTCGCTTACCGGGTGCAGCCCTAAATCAAACCCAAAATATTATGCTAAGAGCTGTCATTGTGATTGGTAGAGGTGTAAAGATGTCGAGATGACTTCAACAATACTGAAATGCAAGTACCAACAGGTTCCAAAAGGCTATTTTAAAAATCTTCATTGGTATCACTATGAAAACTGTACAGTACTTCCAAAAAAATAAAATAATAACACTATACACTGTTGGTATATCAACTTTGGGGGATAATGACAACTAACATAAGAGATACCATCAAGGCTCTTAACATCCCTAAGAAGATTCGTGTTGCCTGTCAGAGGGCGGTACTGCTGCAGATCTACCACATCACCAGATAATCTCTCACTGGACACTGTTACAAAAAATTGTGTTTGTCTCTAACTAAACTTAACCCTGGCAACGCCAGAGAATGAATATTTGTTAGTTTTTCACATGACAAAAATAATTACTATTTTTACTTTTTTTTTTTGGGGGGCTTTTGCCTCTTTTTTGGTGTCTTCATCAACCTTAAATAAAAATGTATACCTGGATGTAGATATGTTTATAACTAGATATTTACACATAGAAATTCTATAAAGAAGAAAAAGTCTATGCACTCCCCCCCCCACACACACACAAACTTTCCACAAAAAGAGCACTAGCGAGCTGAGCATGCTGTATAAGCAAGAAAGATTCGCAATACAAACAGCAATTAAAAGTTAATTTACATGTTCATGCTGATTTCGCAGATTGCTAAAACAGAAAGAGACAAAAAATTTACTTTTGAATCTTTTGACCCTGATTTGGACAAGCATTATTAAGTATATACATACATATTTAAGGATGAACTTTTTAAAGACTGAATTCTTTGTTCTCATTATGTAAGATTAATTAAGAAACAAAACACGTTTTACCCCGCCACAAAACCCGGAAGTACCCGAAAAAAAAAACACACCTAGTTACTCCCGTGTATAAATCTCAGCGGAGAATAGAAGACTCTAGTTTGGCGATATAGGTCCAGACTGGAAAACATTTAAACTTGTCTCAACTAGAACTCTGGATCTACTAACAGGTTTAGTTGAAAGACATGCATGTAGTAGAAGACTTCAATGGAGCATACATTAGACCCTCCTCATTGTAAGAGGCTATGTAGTTATGTAGGGCCATCGCATGGAGTTCTAGTTTGTCGCAATACAACTGTCGAAGACATGTTTAACTTATCGCAGGTTGGTTAATAAGTATGGCATGCGTCAAAGTTTGCCAGAAAAAGAAATTGAGGTATTATGTAGGTGCTATCACGTTAAAGATGCCAACCTATGTTCGTTGGGCTTGTTCATTAATTCAGTATACCAGCAATGGTTATGAACAGCCGTAGAAATGTGTCAAATATCTGTCATCCATCTGTGAAGGTGCCACTGTCGTCGGATGGTTCCAAATAGAGCCGTCGTACATTCAACTGTAGGAGGTGTCAAATTTGTCAAAATATTGGTGGCTGAGTGGTTAAGAGTTTGGCTTCCGAATCTGGAGTCTTGGGTTCACATCTCAGTGAAGAATGAGATTTTGAGTTTCGGGATTTTCAGGGCACCCCAAAATCCATCCTACTATAATGGGTACCGAGTTCCTGGCATGCCTTCACATTTCCTGCTAACCTCTTGACGCGTTACTTCTTTTCAAGTCTACACAACTATATGCTTCATAATGTTTGCCTTGGCTTTCATTCATTGACTGCTGCTATGAAAGAAGGATGTTTTTGATGCCTCCGTTCAGTGCCATGACGTCACACGACACACACACACTTTGTCTTCTGTCGTCTCGTGGAGCAAAATAGTTTAACCACTGGGAGTACAGAGCTATTCAAAGATCAGAAAACACCCTGTACTTTTGTTTACCTTTTTAAACTATAATAATTGTGAGTCACTCTGTCTCGATCTCCCTCTCTCTCGCCTTTCCCTCTCTCCTTCGCAGCCCCCTTTTCTTCGTACCTTTGCCATTGGCCGATTTTACGACTGAGCATGCTCAAGGGGGAATAACTTGAATTGGCAGAGAATTAACCAATTACAAAGCACTTCCCGATCTTTTTTTTTTTTTTTTCTGAACTCTATTTTTTTTTTTTTTGCTCAAGAAATATAAGGAGGATTTTTTTTCCGTTAGAATAAATAATATATAATATGATTTGAATAAATAACAAAATATAGATAAATAAAGTTATAGTTGTAGTTTTTTTTTAAATCGTGAATTTCCTGAATTTTAAAGGTAAGACGTTTCATTTCACAGCGAAGGTTTTCAACATACAAGAAAATTATTTTACACAGTAATAAATGGAGGGGCGATTGTCACCTCTGAGGCGGTCAGACCCATAACGATGTTAAGTTAAAAGAGATCCTATAGCACAAGTTACCTATCAGACCACAAGTGATCCACTAAAACAACATATTAAGTTTCTCTCAGGTTATATTTGCAATAGCATTGATATGGAATTAATAGCTTTAACATTTTACATCAATAAGAGAAATGGTGGCGAAAGGTGGGTGTGCAGGGGAAGCAGGGTAAATAAGTGGGGGCGGTGTTGCCGTTAGTGAAATAAAGTATCGATTCCTAATTCACAAAGTTAATTTAAGTCCCAATTGGATTGTTCACAGCTCTGCTTATGATTTTGATGTTTTTAATTAAATATGACCTATATTGCTATATATTATCACCTAAGGCTGTCATAATAAAAAAAATAAAATATATACTACAAGTATGATGTAAACATGGTGTTATATATAATGAATAGAATAGGGAAGGATTAAAACTACAACATGAGTGACATTCATCTTTTGTAAGTGTATTTATTTAAGTTTGTCAAATACATCTTTGTCAGTAAGTATATGGTAACTTATTTAATAATCTACTTTCAATGTAACATGTGATAAATCACAAACATCAAGCAGGGCCGTAGCCATGGAGGTTGGGTTACCCCCCTTCTATTTAGCGGGGTTTGATGCTAAAATATATCTCTTCAATAAAAAAAAAAAGCAAATTACGTAATCAAAATGCTATGAGCGATGCAAAGGGGTTTAGAGATTAATCCCCCCTCCCTATTTCAGCGGGATTTGAAGCTAAAAAATATATCTCCTCTATGAAAGAAAATAAATTACGCACTTAAAATTCTATGAGCAATACCAACACATACACATACATACGTAAAGGAGGTTGGTCGTTCTGTCACATGACACCCTGCTCGTTAACCGTTGGCTAAAAAAAAACAGATAACCTTAACATCATTTGTCCTATAGATCGCAAGGTCTGAAAGGGGAACTTTTTTGGTACTATTTACTGTTTAAGACTATTTACTGTTTAAGACTATTTACTATAAAGTCACACTTTATACATTTGAATATGTATTTTGCCAAACAGATTAAGGGATAGATGAAGGGGAAGGTTTTATTTCAATATGTTTAGGTCAAGGTCAGGGTAGGACATTGAACCAAGTTCTTTTAGTGCACACGTTCCCTCGTTGTAGTTTTAAATCTCCAAACCACATTTCACTACATATATAAACACATACACAAGCTAATTACATCAGCACGCCAACGCCTCAATGAAGTGTAATGACTCATCTGATTCACACAAGGACGTAGTAAAATGTTCTATGGCTCAGTGTTTCTCACTTTGTTGGGCGCGCGGCCCCCCCCCCCCCCAGCGAAGTGCTGATAAAAGAAACGTCTTTACACTTTAATTTTTAGGGAACAAAGAATTAAAGTATTTGTTATTGTAGTTATAAATCGATGTTTGAATATTAAACTTGTAAAGATGACATTGTTACCAATCTTTCTAAAATTAAAATTATTTAAACAAGAGATGTAATTTTATCTTCAAAGTATGGCACTTCAAAAATGCAAACAAATCGAGAGAGATTTGCCTGCAATTGAGTTAACACAAACTTATTGTTAAAGAAGAAAACATTTTAACAGGTCTCCACTATATCCCGACCGTCAAGCTTTGTTCTGTTTTTGCGTACGTAACTAAAAAAGTCCGTGACATTTTATTTAACACAATGATGATCTTGTGCTACCATCTTGCTCATAACATACGCACGTGCACCAGATCTACCTGCAGGTGACCCAATCTACCCATACCATGTTTGCGGCCGGCTTTATAAACTGAGGATTGGACTTAACATTCATCTTCGAGTCCATAGGCAATGAGAAATGTGCTCATCTTCAACCACGAAGGAGAAGATATAGATCTACCTTTAATGACTACAACATTTTATTAAACGCAAGTGCTTCTTTCCTCTTTATTTGTCATTATTTGACCTGTATATATTTTTCTAAGATAAAATATGTGCGCTGTAGAGCCCAGGAGAATGTATTTCTGCATCTCAAAATGTAGGAAACGCTTTGTTAACGGCCTGTTCTACCAATTCTTTTTTTAACATTGCTAGATTAGAGCTTATTTTACTGTGTCGTTGAAGCCAGGAGAAGGAATTTTCGAAGCTCACAAACGAGAAACCGATATAAAAACGCTATCTATTTTAATAGTAATTCTAAAAAAAATATAAAAAGAACTATCTTTTATGAAAATTCGTAAATTTGTTTTCGAATTATAATGGAAAAAATGTATGCTGGTGAGCTCGGAATGTTCGCCAATAAGTGTCTTTAGTTTTGATTTTCGTTTTTTTTTTCTGGTAGCACTGTTAGTTGGGGAAAAGTAAAGGCGGTTGGTCGTTGTGCTGGCCACATGACACCCTCGTTAACCGTGGGCCACAGAATCAGATGACCTTTACATCATCTGCCCTATAGACCACTAGGTCTGAAAGGGGAACTTTACTTTTCTTTACTTTTACTGTTCTCTCGTCCTCTACAATGTGTGCTCTATCATGAGCTTTAGTCTCCCAAGTGGCAGGGTGGATTCTAAAGGTACAAATCTCCAGTCGAAAGCTCTTTTCCTGCCGGATAACAAAAATTATTATTATTACTTATACACCCATCCATCCCAGTGGCGCTACAGCACATGGAGGGCTCTAGCCTGCTTGCACACATCCTTCCATTCAGATCTCTCCTGGGCCTTTGGTCTCCACGCCCTAACCCCAAGCTGTTGTAGATCTGCTTCCACATCATCCACCCATCGCATTCAAGGTCTGCCTTTGGGTCGCCTGCCTTTTGGTTTTTGTTTGTAAACAATTTTTGCTCTTCTGTTATTTGACAAGGTGACCTTCCCAATGCAGTCTGTTCTTTTTTATTATGTCACTATTGATGGGTCTTATACAATTGATATATCTCATGGTTAGTGCGTGTCCTCCACCCTGTTTCATTCTGTATGGCACCATAGATTTTCCTAAGAATTTTTCGTTCCCAAGTATTTAGTACATTTTCAGTTGTCTTAGTCAGTGTCCAGGTCTCACTTGCAAACATTACTGCTGGTCTTATCATGGTTTTGTATATAATTTTCTTAGTTTTTCTTGAAATTGTTTTGCTCTTAAGTAAATGATGGGTGCTATAGAATGCGTTGTTGCCTCCTGCTATTCTTTCCTTTTTTTCTGTTAGTAGGTAATTTTTTTAATCAATTGTACTTTCTAGATATTTGAAAGTTTGAACATTTTCAAATTCATGGTCTTTGATTTCGATATACGGTCCCTCTGTTTGATTGTCTCTTGTCATTGCGATGTACTTGGTTTTGCTGTAACTAATCTCAAGTCCAGCTGGTCAAGATGCTTCTTCTCGTTGTATGAAGGCTCTAGCAATGTCAGAAGTTTACCCAACAAGGCAATGTCCTCAGCATAAGCAAGGTATTGTAGAGGTAGAGGTTGGCTGTATATCGTCCCTGTTGGTTACCGACCCGTGTTTTCTCTCCTGAAGTAGTAAGTAATAGTTCCACTTGTGTTTATATATAATATAAAGATGTGAAAAGTGTGTGAAAAAAACAAGTTTGAGAAACACGGAGCGGGAACGGGAAGATCATTTTTGACATTGTTACTATTTATAAACAGCAGGATTGCATATATATTTGGGAATGTTCATAAACTTCTCTTCTTCTTCTTGCTTTATCAATGGGTGAGAGAAACTAAAGATATTTAACTGACTATATCATTTTTATTAGTTTAAAGACGTATTATTTCTGTAATAAATTTTTAGATAAATAAATGTTTTCCATCTTTCAATTTGTTTTCTCTTGTATAAACATCAGCTTGTCTCTATGTCTGTTTGTTAGTGAATAAAACTGACAATTTAATATTTCATTTTTACTTGACAATTATAATCTTCAAGCATGTAACTATTTTTAACGTATTTTATTTTAAAAAATACGATAATTGGAAAACGTTACAACAAACACAATTGACGTTAATAGCATTATTTTTTAAAATAATAAATATCTAGGTCAGCTTAGAGAACTTATATCGGAAATTCTTTTTCTTAAAGTTTATTATTAGTAATACGTTGTTTTTTTTCCGCAATATAACCGTTTCACAAAAAGTATTACCCTTAGGTCATTGATACGATCCTTATCTGAAGAGGTAATTACATTTCACAGTTGTAAGTGACCTTTGTTATTTTTTATATAACTATATATTACTATAACCCACTTTTCATTCCTATCTTACAAAATAAAGGACTTAGTTTAAAATCATTATCGTAATACTACATAGGCCTACGGGTATTTTAGTATTTTAGGATGTCCTTGAGTTAATTTTAGGACGTCCTTGAAACTGACCTTTATATAAGAAAAAAAAATATGCCTTTTTTTTTCTTTTAATTATCTTAATGTTAACTCCGTATTATTTTTTTTATATTCGGTCCCATTTTTAGACGTAAAATGATCATTCCATTTTTTCCCTTAAAAGAACTTAGATGAGATTAAAGCTTAGTCATTAACTATGGCAGGATCGTTTTAGCCACTCAGCGTTTTAAATTGTTAAATATTTCTAGATGCTTGTACAAAAGAACAATAGCTCTGTTTCCTAGTTTAAAAACTACAACGTGCCAATAGTACTATTTAATGACAATACTTGAATCCGTCTTTGGGGGGGGGGGGGGCGGTAGTGTAGACCACACACTAGTGTTATAAAGTTACATTTTTTTATTTATAAGTCCCCCCTTAGATTCTCCATTTACTGAAGTGATCACCCTTTTTAGGTTTTGCAATGGGGTCCAAACTTTTTTCGGCAGGTGATGGTGGTGGTGAAATGATGCTGGTGGTGATGGTGGCGTAGTTGATGGTGGTGGTGTGGTGGCTATTGTGTGGTGATTTGGCGGTGTTGTGGTGATTGTGGTAGCGGTGGTGTAATGATGGCGGTAGCTGTGGTTTGGTGGTGGCGGTGGTGTGATTATTGTGGTGGCGGTGGTTTGGTGATTGTCGT
>JADKLZ010000687.1:5686103-5723784 GCA_021533235.1 Biomphalaria straminea
TGTCTGTTAAGCTATTGCTTTAAAAGAAATCAAACACATTTTTAACATTTTAAAATATAGTCATTTTGTCTCTCTAACCTTGCTAATGCTTTTTTTTCCACCACAATTGTTCACAAATACTCGTATTAAAGGTCTTTTGCAAGTCAATGGATTTTTCTTTAAAGAATTATAAAGTAATTGCGCTTCAGAAAACTTTTCTCTTTGACTATTAAATACATAAATAATTCGAGTTTTAAATATGGTTCTAATTTTTCGCATTATAAAATAAGTAAAGCCAATGCGTTAAAAAAATGATTAATGGAGCTAAAAATAGATTACTTGTTGTTGGTGGTGCATTGTGATGTTGCCTGTTTGACCTAATTACTTTGAGAAATAATTATATTCTATTTTTTATGTCTGTTTTTTTAGGTATACTTTTTGTTGAATGTGAAATGTTTTAAAGACTTTTTAAAGAAGATGTTTGGACCATCAAAGTCAAAAATAGATGTAACTTGAAATTCGGATCATGACGTTTCTAAAGCAACAAAAGCTCGAGCGAGGTAAACTAGCCTCTCTGGGACTTAATTATTAAATAGTCTCATTGCACCTAACAACAAAATAATTGTGTATATCCAACGTCGGGGAATTGTTTGGAAGAATTAGGCTATTTAGCCTCGGAGTGGCTAACCTTTTTCTTCCATGCGCCATTTGTTTTTTTTTTCACATATATATATATATATATATATATATATAGAGAGAGAGAGAGAGAGAGAGAGAGAGAGAGAGTGAAAGTTAGAGAGAGAGATTAATAGTTCATGATATTCTATCTTTCAGATTTCAGAAACTGACAGCACAAGGTCTACAAAGGAGGAAACATTTTTTTTTAAATCTTCTATAACAAAAAGGACTCTATTTTCAAACAACCAGTGATTAATATTGTTCTAAATTTAGACGACGGCGATCATGGGCGATGGCCTAATACCCTAACCCAATGTTAGGATACTATTGCCACCATCGCTTCTGCCACAAAAACTTGAGTACCAAACAAATAGCAAAGTGAGAAGATTGTTTTTTTAAACAACTCTCTTAAAGAAGGACTTGCTACTTAATATTTTAAAGCTTCTACGGCATCTCTACCAATTACATTAAAAGCTCTCAAAACAATATTTTAGGTTAAGGTTAGTCACCCTATGGCACTGGAATAGTCCCAGAGTACTACTCAACCTGTACTGCTAAATTGATGCTTCAAATTTCAATTCAATTGCATATAATTGATGAGCTTTAAAAAGAATATTAATATCATGGTGAAATATTCTGATTAAATATGGATCAATATGTAAAGGAATGGTCGCGCCTAAAAACCTTTAAGGACTATCCAAAATCAGCTTCACAATTTGCGATAGTTTTAGCAAAACTTGGTTATATTTATATAGGGGATGGAACAAATGAAAAATGTTGCTGTGTATTTTGTGGCTGCGTAATGGAATTTGGGAAACCTAATGAAGATGTTACAAGAGTTCATAGGAAACTATATCCTAATTGTCCTATGGTGACAAACAGAAAATGTGGAAATATCCCGATAGACTCGATAATGCCTGAAGATTTTATAACTGAAATAATAGGGAAAAATAAATACAGCACAGACCACGACGAAGTAATACCGTGGTCTAACAATCTCTGTGCATCAATAAAAAAAGGCGATGCAACTAATCAGTCTAAACTACAAGAAAACGTTTATTCTCAATTTGTCAAAGTTAAAGAAAAACCCACAGATATGGCAACGTATATTCAAAGACTGGAAACATTTACAGGTTGGCCTAACAGCAGCTTTATCCTGCCTTCCACACTTGCTGAAGCAGGATTTTATTATGAAGGTAAATAAGCTGGTATTAAATATTTATATACAGAAATTTGTTTTTACGGTCCCCTGAAAGGGAAAAAGCTGCTATTTTAATTTAATTTAATTATTTTTAGTTTGCTCTGTCTGTTCCCTGTCCCACAGTGTAGTCAAGATTAAAAAAGAAATGGTCAAGTTAGTAAAAATCCGAAAGCATATATCAGATCTTTCAAAGTTCTGAAGCAACGGCTACACTATAAGTTTCCTAAAATAACCGTTTAATTTTAAAAATTAATGATGCAGGCATTTTTTCATTAATTCAAAATAATTAGTGCAATTTCACTCAGGGGCGTAGCTAGGAGTTCGAGGACCCGGGGGGGACCGACCTCTTTGGGTGACCCTTGCATTTTGACTTTCGATATATCACATGATATAATGTACGCAAAAAATATATAAGCCCAAGATCAAATTGGTTCAGTATATCAGTAAATTTAACCAAAACAATTAATCATTAAAACTCTTTTAATGAATAATACCGTTGTTTATCAGCTAAATAATGCACAAGTCATAAAACTCGATTTATATAGCTTCATATGGTGCATTCTGTGCAGCAAAGACATCTATAACACCATCTATGTCATGATAAGCCTTTCTTGCGTCATTGTGCTCCTGGGATAGTTTTTTTTTTTAGAAAGACGCAATGTAAGTGGCCTGAGTCAGTGGTATTCAGAGGATGTTGCAAGGTTTGAGCCTATTGGTGATTGTATTACTAGTTTGTTGATGAAAAGTGCTCGTGCATCAGTGACATCATTGAACAAGCGATTCGCCATTTATTTCATCATACAAACAGTAAAAAATAACACAGTTTGTCATCATCCAACAGGTGTCTTGGTCCAAGAAGAAACCCAAAGGTATCCATTTTCTTTCCAGCCTTTGTAATCTGTCCTTCATCGCCATATGAAATCTGTCCAGCTCTTCTGTCGCAACACGTTTGAATTGCAGTTCTATTGACAGTCCTACTAAGTCCTACATTAGAACTCAACTTCCCATCAAGTCTTTTCTTTCTACTGGTTGTTGTGATTACAGGGAATCCATAGTATTCACTACCTTCTTTTGCTTTTTCGTTGGATTGGGTGATCAGTTTCGTCCGTTTCTCAGCATTTTGCAGAAAGCATGAATGAGTTTCAATTTATGTATTGTTTATGTTTTGTGCGAAAGCACAAAGATTGAAGACACACAAAGGTGTGAAAGATCCATATCTTGCTATGCTCGAGTATAGAAATACTCCGATAAGCATCACAACTGCTGATGAGTAGAAGACTCATGGACATCATTCCAACTGATCTCAAACTATTGAAACCATCGGTAACTTAAAATGCAGAGACATTACTCAACGAACGACAGATGAAAAGCAAAATAAAATACTGCTATAACCCTATTGGCGGCGCAAAAGGGTTAACAATGTGATCAGCTGATATTTTTGACACAGGCCAGCTAAACAGTTAGTGGGCTACATCGCAGGGCAAGGCATGAACTTTGCACGTGACCACTGTTATTGTCATCTGATCACAGGCCAGCGTGTACGAGAGACAGTGTGTAAAGCAAGGCAGTGCAAGACAGGACACGGAGGAGACCAGGTCTGTTAGTCTGGTTATGAAGTCGGTCCTGGTCGAGTCCTGAAGTGAATGTACGTGTCCAGAAGAGATAGACAGTAGAGTTTAGTTCTGTGATGTACAGTGTAGCATTTGTAGCTGTTGATGTGCCAATTGTCTAGTATTGGCTGTTTACTTTACCATTATTAAAGTACCAGATTATTTGGAGCTCTTGTTGTCAGGTTCTTTGATGTGTTATGTTATGTGTTTAGCAGTGTTTACGGAAGCCTGAGATAGGAATCGGAGATTCGTAACAATACGATGTAAAGGCAAGACTACCTAAAGGTTATTTTATCGGAGAGAAAGTGAGAGTTCGTCTAGGACAAACATAGCAGAAAGGAGTTGTCATAAAAAAAAACATTCACCACCCAGATCTTACATCATAAACAAATGATGGAAAAACATACAGAAGAAATCAACGCTTTTTGAACAAGAGTTTCGATGAAGATATCTCTGGGTACTATGATACCGATGAAGACAATGAGCAGTAAACTGTTAGAACAAACGAAACAGACAGTTATAGATCAACGTCTAGAGAACTTGTTGTACCAGTCAAGACTACCAGAAGTAGTCGAATTGTTAAAGTTCCAAGTAGATATCAGTCTTAAGAACATTAAACAGAAGGATGTGATAATAATTTCAAAAGGAAGGATCTCTGGGGTTAATTTGAAAAAGAAAAGTTGAACAATTCATGTACAGTTACAAAAAAGTTGACAATTGTTGGATCTATCTCAGCAGAATGAAAAGCTGACAGGTTTAGAGGTGATAATCACAGTTCAGAAATGTTGCTTTTGGATTTACGCCTAACAGACGTATGCGCAGGCCAGACAGACGGCCACTCATTGTGGCTGCGTCATCATAGGTTTAGCTGCCCCACTCTCGTCAACTCGGCATGGGGGAAGTTCCCATAGAAAGAATAAACATTTTTTTTATTTCACAAATAAAAAATATGCCATGATTGTGAAATTTCCTCTGACGAAAAGACGTACATCTGTTGTTGTTTTTTTTTTCTTCATTTTCCTATCTTTGCAGTTCACTCTTTTATCACTCTATAACAACGATTTTTTTTTTAGAAAAGCCTTTTTCCATTTGAGTGCCTAAGGCCTGCCCTGCAAAATAGCGGCGTATGCTATGCCGCCGGTCGACTAGTTAAAAATATTATTCAAAGTGAAAATAAAAAAAAATAAATAATAGGCTTATCTATTCTCCCTTTTTGTCTCCATCTATTCATATCTCTCTCTCTCTCTCTCTTTCTCTCTCTCTCTCTCTCTCTCTCTCTCTCTCTCTATGTGTATGTCAGTCTCATTATTCTGTGGCATTTTACGTCTCGAGAGACGATCTTTTCCCCTTGGAACTTCTTGTGTGACTAAAGAGGCCAATCCTTGACACACAGCTACGTTGGGCATATGTTATCACCAGGCGCAGCTGCATTTTCACCCTTCTTTCTGCTTCTGTTGAGCATGGCATCTGCAATCCGATACCCCTCCTTTATGCTCCCTCTCCATGCGGATCTATCCAGCGCCACCTCTTCCCAGCTGCTAGTGTCGATCTTGAATGTCACTCCATCTCTCTCTCATTATAGCTATAGTTTTTAAATGTTGAACTTTGAATCCATTTAGTTAATGAAGCGCAAGCCGCTTGTTTATAATCTTCAGTGGCTCTTTTGTAACCAAGTATGAAAAAGGTTGTACTGGAATATCAAATGTAAACTTATCCTAAAAAAAAAAAGCTAACTGGAAAAGTGGCTGAGAAATTAACGTTGGCTAGCTATATATCAACGGGGTGCTTGATTTCGATTCCCATCTTGCTATAGGTAGTTTTTACTGAGAGTCTAAAGGCGACAAAGGAAACTTTTCCAGACACCCTTGCCCCATAAGTCCAAAAGAGAAATGGATGCATAGAGCACAGAGCCTGTACTTTTCTTGTTTTCACTTTTTTTTCAATAAGAAAATATAAAATTAATTATTATGGGGTCTTGCTAATGTTGTGAAATTGCTTTGATTATTGAAACATCATGAAACTTATCTATATTATAAGCACACAACACCACACATTAACAGATATATGTTCCTTTGAATTTCATATTGTAGATCATTGAATTATTTAACCGATTTTCAATACCCTTTCCTCTTACGTTCTAACTAAGCCATGGTTTTGACAGATTCATTTTTAGCGGCCCCCGTAAGGGGAAAAAGCCGCTATTAGGTTTGTGCAAAATGTCCGTCTGTCCGTCTGTCCGTCTGTCCGTCTGTCCGTCTGTCCGTCTGTCCGTCTGTCCGTCTGTCCGTCTGTCACACTCAGGGCGCCGAAACTAGAAGAGATACGAAAAATATTTTTTCACCATTAAATGCGGCTTGAAAAGTTTAGGTGCAACGGCTACTTTTAGTTTTCTAAAAGCAAACCGTTTAATTTATAAAAATTATTTTGCAAGCGATTTTTTAATAATAAAACACCAATTGTGAAGCAATTACGTAAATCTAAGGGAGGAAATGTTACTATATGAAATGCTCTTGGCATGTAGATATCACGCACATTTTTTAAAATGACTTTCTGTCTGTCTGTCCGTCTGTCCGTCTGTCAGACTCAGAGCGCCAAAACTAGAGGAGATACGAAAAATATTTTTTCACCATTAAATGCGGCTTGAAAAGTTTAGGTGCAACGGCTACTTTTAGTTTTCTAAAAGCAACCCGTTTAATTTATAAAATTAATTATGCAAGCGATTTTTTAATAACAAAACACCAATTCCAAAATAATTACGTAAATGTAAGGGAGGAAATGTTACTATAAGAAATACGTAAGGCATATAGATATCACGCACATTTTTTAAAATGATTTTTTAGCAGCGGCTTTCGTGTACTAGCGTAAAGCCCGGAAATGACATGATTCTAAACTAATTTCTTAAATTAAAAAAAAAATCAGATTTTTTTAAATAAAATTGTTTAATACCCCCATTATGATGTAACTAACATATTTTTGTGCGTTTTGTCTGTTGGTTGGTCTGTCCGTCACGGTTAGAAAAAAACACTAAAGGCTTTTGAAAATATGATTTAACCTTTACTGTTCTTTCAGAAATATTGCGATAGTTTAAGGATGGGAGCATACTGGAATTGAGCCAGGGACTTAGAAGGAACATCCAAAACATCTTGCGAATAGGCGGATTTGACAGGGATCCGACTCCGACGGGGGCCGCCTCTGAGTTTGTGTATTACACAAACTCTCTTTGTAATCTTGTTATATTTTATATCGGCCCACAACCTTATCTTATCTTATCGTATCCTATCCAATACAGACGTTACTCAAAAAAAAGAAGATGATTACGTCCTACGCGTCATGCATTCAGTCATGCATTTTGACCAATGACTTAAATTCTGCCAAATCACTGGTTTTCCTGGCTACACAAGACTTGTCTCCCCTAAGGTCATGTAAAACAGAAAAAAATAATTAAGACACATTGGTTAATTAGTGGCAGAAATAACTTGTAAAAAATTAACCCAGACAGACACAGTGAACTGTTATAACCTTTTGGAAAAAAATAATATATTAGTTTCATTTTCTAATCCACAGGTCACAATGATTGTGTGAAATGCTATCACTGCGGGTTAGGGTTACGACATTGGAGAGCTGACGATGATGTCTGGGTATTGCATGCCACCGCATCCAGTCGATGTGGTTTTTTACGTCAACGTCTTGGGCAGCCGTTTATTGATGCTGCAGTGGAGCTAAAATCAAAGTCGAAAACAAAGGTATCAAATTTTAGAGGGTTTAAGTCGCTAAATACTAAATACAAAATCATTGTCGCTAAATACTAAATACAAAATCATTGTGCTTAATTTCAGCTTGATCCGAGATTAGGAATTGGAGAAATAACGTGTATAAACTTTTTAAGTTTTACCAAAGTGAGTTGAACTAAGCTTTGTGAAAAAAAAAGTCTTCCCGTTTTACTGGTAGACTTAAATTGTTCTTGGTAACAAAAACAAAAAGAGCGTGTTTTGATAAATCAATTTCCTATTTAAATATTTGCGCAAAATTGTATTAAGGCTCTATTAAATATTTGCTTGTAAAAATAAAAATCGCAGACACCAATCTCTCCAACGGAGGGTATTTTTAAGTTAAAATCCCCATATTTAATAACTATTGAAACTAGCAAAATATTTGTGTTCAAAAATACTTTTTTTTTTAAACAAAGTTTATTTAAGGAGTAGAACTCCACACTCACAACTATGTATCTCATTAATGTAGAAGCTATTTCATGTATTCAATACCAAAGTAATTAAGCGACGATATAGTAAATTGATTAATAGGTTAATTTTTAAAGTAAGAAATGTTTTGTTAGGTAAATAATAATTGTTTGAAGTTTCTAACTTGATCCAAGAATCGGTGTGGAAGATATATGTGTACCATTAATTAAGGAGGCCTAACCCTATATATTTAGCCATATCTGTGAATACTAAAGGATTTCATTCTCATGTTGATGTCAAGGAGATGCAAACAATAATATAGTTCGTCCATCGTGGTTCGATGATGACCACTTTGTCATCCAGGGGGCTGAGGGCTTTGCACTGGGGTTTTGTGCCTCCTCATGTGGCTGGTGAGACCTATGCGAGCTCGGAATGTTTGGCCGCACTCTGGGCAGGTAATTCCAGCTGGAACTAGTGTCATTGGCCTTGCTTTCCTTCTCTGGCGTTTTTCTTCTGCCACCGTTATTTTATTTTCCTCAGCAACCTGTGCGCCGAATCTCACAGCGCGGCGTCATGTGCTTCTTTCTCCCATGTGCCTGGGTCAATGTTGAACTCCTTTAGAGAAGCTTTGAGGGTGTCCCTGAAGCGCTTTCTTTGAACACCTTGCGAGCGCTTTCGTTCATTAAATTGGCCATATATGAGACGTTTTGGGATGCGGCGGTCTTCCATTCTGCATACGTGTCCTCTCCATTGCAGCTGGGACTGTATTAGGATTATGTGGATGATTTGCAGACCCGCTCTTTGAAGGACTTCAGTATCTGGCATTTTGTCTTGCCTTTTGACATTTAGTATTTTTCTCAGACATGTCATGTGAAAGTGATTTAGTTTCTTGGCATGTCTTCTGTATTAACAATAATAATCAACAATAAGTGACTGTTTGAATTTTCTCTTCATTCATTTCTTATCAATGCCAATGGAAAGTTGTGCAAAGGTTTAACTTCGTCCTAGGATGGGTGTGGAAGAAATAACTGTTACAAACTTTTTACAGACAGACAGACATACAGTGTGAGTTAGTACAAGTTTTTAGTAACAAAAAAATCATTAAAACAATTTTCCGGAGTAGTAGTTGTTTGCCGTCTATCATTTTCCTTTTTACAAACATCATTCCAAAGAAATACGGATAAACTTTTCATCTCAAATGCTTCACTAACCAACCATTTAACCGAGCAGGGCTCGGTCACCAGGGACTGTATTCTTAAGAAATAAAGTATGAAGACTTATAAATAAATTCATTCCATTCACGGCTTACATTTTTTCAGCAATTTAATGACAATTGAATTTCGAATGTGACAAATGTAATACTTTTTTTTTTATTGGTCCCTTATTTTTAGGTGTCTTTTAAAATGGTTATAGAAAAACTTGGGACAATCGCATCCATTTTTCACCTTGGTAAGTGTTTTTTTTTAACTTATACATATTTTTTAAAAAAGATGTAAACCTTCTATTGCAACTCAACTTTTTGGTTATGTGATTAAATAACAGCTGACATTTGTCATAGTCTCAAGCTCTGTGCTATAGTTTTGATAAGTGTTTCCTATTCTGTGTTTTGATGAAATATTGAAATAATGTGTTCAGAGTTATCGATACATTATCAAACTTAGACCTAAAAGTGGATGCCTATCATAGGATATGTGGGCCGGATTGTATAGAAATGCCCGGACCGATTTTAACACCCAGTCCGCCCCTGATGGGACCCAAACGTCACCACCAACGCACCGTCATTACATTACAATACACCTTATGATAGCAATTCCTTACAATGACTCCTACTGGAAAAAAAAAACTGGTTACTGTTTTGAAGTTAATATAAAGTTTGAGATGACGTTCAGGATATTTTAAGGAAACTTTATATTATTTTTTAACCATCTTTTTACAAAATTGCAGTGTAGGGTGGCCACAGTTGGCCATTAGTCATGGGTCCAGGCGATATGAAACCCCTACGCGCCATGTTGTGTCGTATTTACAGTTGAAAAGGCCTTAAGCTATTTGAGATATGGGGCCCCATATAAGTCCAGATATTGTATGTAACTACTAAGTATTTCATGGAGACCCCAAGCTAGAGCTTATGTTGCATAGAGGGTCCTGGACCCTTGGTTGTTTCACTATCTGGTGTAGGCCCCTAAATGGTCGTGGGCCCGGGTTCATTGAACCCCTTTGAGCCATGGATGTTATGCCACTGCTCAAGGGGTCTATGAGACAAACATGTTTGGGAACCATTTTTCTAAATGGTACTTATAGAATATTTTGTTATTATAGATACTTTCAATAACACGCTCAAGACAGATCCAGCTGTTCGAGTAATGATCAACTCAGGATACGATGAGAGCATGGTACTTAAGGAAGCCCGGGAATTACAAGCTCAAGGTGAGCAAGTATTAAATTAGTATTTATTGGTATGAAACTCAGTTAAATGAAAACAGGAAAACATTTTTTTTTTAAATAAAGCTTTTACGAAATGTAATTGTATCAATTAGATTGGATCAATCATGCAATAAAATTATGCGAATAATAATTTTTTTATCAATTTTTTTTTTGTTTAGCACTTTTGTTTTTAAGCTTTTAGCATTTTTAGCGCTGCAGAAGAAAAACGCCAGAGATGAGAGCAAGGGCAATGACACTAGCTCCAGCTGGAATAACCTGCCCAGTGTGCAGCCAAACATTCCGGGCTCACATAGGTCTCACCAGCCACATGAGGAGGCATAAAACCCCAGTGCAAAGCTCTTAGCCCCCCTGGATGAAAAAGTGATCATCAACGAAGCACGATGTACCAACTATCACATATCTAGACCATTTGGGAAAATGGAAGAAAAGGGGGAAGAAGGAAAGGGCTATCTGCGTGAGTTGTACCGTAATAGGAAAAAAAATGGAGTGACTTGAGAAGATTGTTTAGTTATATATTGGTGTTAATATTTAGAGCATCGAACTATAAAGAGAGCTAATTCAGCTTATACTACCACTTCAGTCAAGTACGATTTCTATCCTTTGCTCGAGATACCAAACAAAATAATTATTTACCAATACTTGATTTTTTAATTTTTATTTTATTGATTCTTGTGTTGCAATGCTAAATTTATAGTTTTGCAAATTTTCAACGAAATTTGAGAATGGGAAGTGGGAGAAATAACATATTGAAAATATATACCAGACAGAGTGAGTTGATATTAGCTTTGTAAAAAAAAACCTAAATTATATATATATATATATTATACACATATAAAGTTAATGTTAGCAAGTAAAAAATTAGATTGTATATTATATTAGTAAAAATGTAACATGCAATTAAAAATAGATATCTAACATATATCAAATAAACTATATCAGCTATGTATCAACAGAGCGTAACAACAAGTAACGAGACTTTTTTATAGTTATGCATTTACATGTATAATACGATGTTTGCACATTTAAAAAAAAGATTCTTTGAACAGGTAATATAAATAAAATATTTTTTTAAATCCAATAGTACCCTACTATACCAGGGGTCGGCAACCTTTAGAGTCGAAAGAGCCAAAAATTACAATTTACAAATTTAAAATTTTTTAAAGAGCCGCAACATCTTTTTTCTTGCCAACTATAAATAGTACTTATTTTTAATGAAAAAAAAAGTTTTATTCCTATATAAGTAGTGTTTTTCACCCCAAAAAAATAATTTAGGAAACAACAAAACAGTTAAACCTTTACTCACAACACTAACTTATATTTAAATAACAAACAATTGGACAAACTAACCATACAAAAGCGATGGCTTTGCACGGTTTTAGAAAGTTTGGATACATTTAGCTCATAGCTTGTTTTTAGTTTCGAACACAACTCTAAGTTTAGATTTGTTAGTTGGCTTCTTACTTTACTTTTAATTATATTTATGCAGGAGAACGCTTTCTCGCATGAATATGTCGATCTAAAGATAGCCAGCACTCCTACTACAAACTTCTTCACTAGACTGTAGCAATCTGGATTTCTATTCAACACATCACCTCGTGGCATTCCTTTTAAAGCTCTCCACTTTTGTTACGTACATCATTTCTGGAGCTCCAAACTCTTCCAACTTGATTTGTAACTCTGTACATTTTCCACCCCACAAAACTTTTTAAATCGATCAATTGCATTTCTAGAGATCCAGTATCAATTCCAAAATTCCAAAATCATCAATGTGGATTTTGTTACTATTTGTGTTGAGAGGATTTACTTGGAATCCTAGAATGGTTGGCTTTGCACTGCTCAAACCTATCAAGAAATTCATCTTATATATTTTTTTACACCTGTGCTGAAGTAATTCATGTCAAAAGTTGCACTTATTTTAACGCGATTATATTGTAGACATTGAAAATGAAGTACCTTGCCGCTCTGAATATCTTCTGCAAAAATATTTTTTCTTTAAAACAAAACGAATTCTTCTATCAAAATATAGACTGGGTTTTATTTTCTTTGCAGTTGTAGATTCAGCTCATTTAATTTCGTTTTTATATCCATCATAAAGTAACTTTCTTGCAACCATTTGTTGTTCTCTAATTCAGGGCGATGAAGTGTATATATTTCATTCAAGCACAAAGCAAAAGGTTTAAACTTTTGGATAGCCATTGCACTTTATTGGGAAGAAACAGTCTCTATTTCTTTTAATAATTATTTTAACTGACTATGGTAGAATGCTTTTGACAAGATGCTGTTAACATTCTTGATTACCAGATTTTTGTCTTTTGGGCTTGTATCGCACGTGGCACAAAGTGCTTCTTGCTTTCATTTATAATTCCGTGAAATGTAACAATTTCATGGTTTATTTTGCTCAGAAAAATGGTTGTTGCCCCTCTATTTGTTCCTGTCATGCTTGTGGCCCCATCAGTTGCTATTGAAACGATTTTTTTTAAAACGAGCTTAATGTTTTCAAGGTTTTTTGGAAAGACTGACCATATGGGCAAATTGTGCCGTGTCTTTATATCGCAAGGTTCATCTATAGTAAGTGATAAGACGGAAGAAAGTTGAATATCTTTCACGTGCAAATATGTTACATTTGAAGATATGTTAGCTATTCTATCTTGTACTGTTTTAGAAGATAGTGGAAAATCTTTGTTGTTGTTTTTTTGTCTCAAGATTTCTGGTTTGTTTTGAAATCACGAAACATTTCTTCAGATGCACGAAGGAAGCATTCTTTGACGTTTATAAATGGTTTGCCTTTTTATGCAATTTCTAGTCGTACCGCCATATTAGCATTACTTGTACATGGCTTCTAGCTTTAAGAAGATAATTCGCTTCTAACTCATTTACTTGAAACAACAAACTATATGTCCATTCCCAGCCAAAGCGAGTGCTGAAGATGCCAATTCGACTTGCGTCGAAGGCGAATTAAAACCTACTTAGAAACATCCGAAACTACCGAGAGTTTCAGATGGGCTGACAACAGTGACAACGCGTGTAATGGGGAAGGGGTGTTGTGAAAAGAGAGTGCAAGTGGCTGAGAGATTTTTCGGTGCGTAGTGCAAATTTAATAATTCGAACTTTTTCAATTTTTTATTTCTTTTCTATAAGATAAATAATATTATAATAATACTAAAGAGCCGCAACTTCACATCCAAAGAGCCGCATGCGGCTCGCGAGCCGCGGGTTGCCGACCCCTGTACTATACGATGCTTATGGTCCTTTCGGGTCATAATGGGAACTTGGTGATGAATTACAACGGATTCAAACTGGACCAGATCTGAGAGAATCGAATTGAAGAGATCGGATTGAAATTTATTTGAATTGAATGAAATCTGAATAATAAGATAATCGGATTTTAATTGAATTAGATAATATCTTATGAGATCAGATAGGATAAGAATTAATCGGATAGGATTGAAATTATTGGGATTGGATTGTAATGGGACTGGATTGGAATTGAGGAATGGATTGTAATTGATGAGATTTGATTGAATTGATGGAATTGGATTGTAACTAATGGGATTGGATCGTCATTGAAAAAATATTAATCAGGATAGGAATCATATCCACGATGTTATCTCAGCGCAACACTTTTCAGCTTTGCCACCAGTTTTGGAAATTTCCATCCACGAAATTACATTTTTTTTTTCCGACAACTATTTTTTTCGACTTCAGAAAGAACGTTAGCTTCTTATATTTCATCAGTGGTGGAAAAGATTCCAAGATTTTTTTTTCAGTTAGATAATCAATATACTTTGTTATTTGTTTATTCACATAAAAGTAACATTTTCAGGTAAGCCCATTGATGTCCCCAACCTCCTGCTAAGGATCACAAATCAAGGAAGAGAACTTCATGTAACCAAAGGTAATATGTAGTTAACATTGTAGTTCATATTTGTAGTTCACATTTGTTGTTCATATTTGTAGTTCATATTTGTAGTTCATATTTGTATTCATATTTCTAGCTCATATTTCTAGCTAGCTTTTATTTCTAGCTAGCTCATATTTCTAGCTCATATTTATTTTTAGCTCATATTTGTAGTTCACAGATGTAGTTCATATTTGTAGTTTAACACATAATAAACATATAGAAGTAAACATCCTCGTAGGAATAGTTATTAATTGCCCCATAATGAGTGTAATGTATGAATAAATATAGTAATTGAAGTAACGTTAAACATGCGTTCGATACAATAATTAAACGGATGTTATTTTGGATGATATGTGTTATATTAAATTAGAAGCTTTTGATAGATATGATGTGTTTTTTTTTAGTGACGTCTCGGTAAAATCAGTCTTTTAGACAACCGAACTATAAAAAAAACAATACTTTTAAAAAAAAAAACAAAGCATATCTAAGGGAAAGAGCCGCTAATTACTGACTTATCAAAAATGGAAGGGTTTAGCTCACTTTAAACTGTATACAACAATATTAATTAATGAGTACTAATTGATTCGTGTATTATCATCACCTATGAATAATAACGCGAAATTTTAACTTGATCCGACAATGGGAAATGGAAGAAAACTATGTTCAAATTTTTTACCAGACAGACAGACAGACAGACAGAGTGGGTTAATATAAGCTTTGTAAAAAGTGACCAGCTTATTTTATATCTAGCAACTAATGCATCAATCGTGTTTAGTTTTGTTAGTTTAAATTGATTTTTGTTTCCCATCTTACAGAGCTTATTCAGGAGAATCAGATGCTGCGCTTAAGAACACTGTGCAAGAAATGTTTACGAAAGGATGTAGCTATCGCGTTTGTGCCTTGCAAGCATCTTCACTATTGTTTAGAATGTTCATCCACGATGTCTCAATGTCCTTCTTGTAATAAAGAAATCAAGGCAACTTTGCGAGTATATATTACTAGCTGAGAGGAAAACAAGACAAAATGGTCTTAAAAGAAAATTAATGTCCTTAGTTGACATAATTAAAGAAAAAAGCTCACAAAAAAAAAAAAAAAACGGTTGGTCATTTTTCCAAGCATTAGCTTGTGAACAGATGATAGGATATAAGGTAGCCAAATAGGTTAATATCAACGTAATGGCTATTTTTATTGGACATCAATATATGATAGTCCATGAGAGGCCTACACAGCGTATAACGTGGACTGATGATACTCTACCTGGTCTATGCCACCGTAATCTATGGTCTGAAGGGCGTGCATAGTTTAATGTTGACTTTATTTATTTTTATTTTCAAACTCCTACTACAAACTACTTACATTTTCTACATGGATTTCAATGTCACAAAAAAAAAAAATAATTTTATATTATAGCGGTACACAAAAAAAAATGTTTAATGTTACCTTGCTGTATTATTTAAACATAAATTACGTAATCATTAATCTTTTAAATAAATTAGTTATTTTTCGAAGTCTGATTTTTGACATAAAATTTTTTTTTATCATAAGTTGTCTTTTTCCATTTATATAAAAAAATTACCTTGTAAGCAAGTTTCGTACATTTACTTACTTAAGTACTTTAATTTCTAGTTCATATAGTTTTATGCTATTACCTATTCAGTTCGATGACGTAGCGTAGGGGGAGGGAGGGGGGAGCTTTTTAAAATCCCCCCGGGCCCCCACTTAGGGGGGGGCCCCAAAACGGGTGTCCGAAATTTGTTTGTAATTACATAAATTAATATATTTGATTGACAAATAGTGTCAAGTACCAGTACGTTTTAAAAAAATTTTCCGAAAGAGAAAAGTTAAAGTTAGTTTTACATTTTAAAATGCAAATCTTTAATAGATTTGTTGCCGATTTATTTTGCTTTCAAAAGAGATCAAACGTACTTGCAGCAAAAACTAAGAATATTACTCTCTTTGTTGCCACGAACAGGGGCATCCTTAGCAGTGCGCGGGGCCCTGTGCGTGTGACATGTGCGGGGCCCCGTAAGGATAAACTATATATACCGTACCACATCACGCTAACCGGCTTATCCGTCCCTAACGCTGTAACAATAACAAGACAGTATGTCCGCCTTAACGCTGTGGGCCTTCCTTATTTTTGTTACAAAACATAAAACATTGCGTAGCCATTGTTGCCTTACTATTGGCCGCGCTAAGTCTTAAATATACTGTATTGTAATTGTTCTGCATAAAGAAAATTCTTTCAACTTAAAAAAAGTTTAAAAATTACTCCCATGACCATACAAAAACACAGTAAGCAACCAATCCAAATATTATATTTCGTAAATTAACATCGATATCCAATCGGATTTTATTAGAAAAATGTGTGGTGATCAAGTTTGTGACAATAAAATCTCCGATCGCGGGGCCCCCCCTCAAGTGCGGGACGTGGGGCGGCTGCCACACTTGCCACCCTCTAAGGCCGCTACTAGCCAGGACTAAGAATGTATGATATACAGCGAATTCCAGTATAACAGATCCAATAATTATTCCCAATAATGCTAGAATTGTCCATTATTCGGGTTGACCTGGGTGGGGCTACAAAACAGCGTGACGCATTGGTTAAACCTATGATAAGGCAGCCACAATGAGTGGCCGTCTGTCTGGATTAAATGGCCTGCGGATACGTCTGTTAAGCATAAGTCCAAAAGCAATATTTCTTAACTGTGATAATCACTTTCTCAACCTGGCAGCTTTTCATTCTGCTGAGACAGATCAAACAATTGTCACCTTTTTTGGAACTGTACATGAATTGTTCAACTTTTTTTTTCCAAATTAACCCCCAGATATCCATTCTTTTGAAGTTATTATCACATCCTTCCTTTTAAAGTTCTTAAGACTGATATCTACTAGAAACTTAAATAATTCGACCACTTCTGGTTGTCTTGATTGGCACAAAAGTTCTCTAGACGCTGGTCTATAACTCTCTGTTTCGTTTGTTCTAACAGTTTACTGTTCGTTGCCTTCGTCGGTATCATAGTACCCAGAGATATCTTCATCGAAACTCTTGTTCAAAAAGCGTTGATTTCTTCTGTTTGTTTTCCCATATTTTGTTTATGATGTAAGATCTGGGTGAGGAATTATGACAACTGCTTTCTGTCATGTTTGTCCTAGACGAATTCTCACTTTCTCTCCGACAGAGTAATCTTTAGGTAGTCTTGTTTTAGCATCATATTTCACTTTGCTTTTCATCTGTCGTTCGTTGAGTAATGTCTCTGCATTTTCGGTTACCGATGGTTTCAATAGTTTGGGATCAGTTGGAATGATGTCCCTGAGTCTTCTACTCATCAGCAGTTGTGATTCTAATCGGAGTATTTCTATACTTGAGCATAGCGATATATAGATCCTTCCCATTCAATGTTACGCAGTATTTTTTGCTTTCGCACAAAACATAAACAATAAATATATTGAAACCCATTCAAGCTTTCTGCAAAATAATGAGAAACGGATGAAGCTGATCACCCAATCCAACGAAAAAGCAAAAGAAGGTAGTAAATACTATGGATTCCCTGTAATCAAACCAACCAGAAGAAAGAAAAGACTTTATAGGAAGTTGAGTTCTAATGTAGGACTGTCAATAGAACTTCATTCAAAAGTTTTGCGACAGAAGTGCTGGACAGATTTCATATGGGGATGAAGGAAAGATTACAAAGGCTGGAAAACAAAGGATACCTTTGGGTTTCTTCTTGAACCAAGACACCTGTTGGATGATGACAAGCTTATGACAAAACGTGTTACTTTTTCCTGTTTGTATGATGAAATAAATGGCAAATCGCTTGTTCAATGATGTAATTGATGTACGAGCAGTTTTCATCAAC
This sequence comes from Biomphalaria straminea, assembly GCA_021533235.1. Classification (NCBI taxonomy): domain Eukaryota; kingdom Metazoa; phylum Mollusca; class Gastropoda; family Planorbidae; genus Biomphalaria; species Biomphalaria straminea. The sequence continues at coordinate 5,703,953 of JADKLZ010000687.1, forward strand.
AAACCACTAATACAATCCACAATAGACATATTGCGGAAACAGGCTTCATATGGTAATTACGTGTGCTCAAACCTTGCAACCTCCTCCGAATACCGCTAACTCAGGCCACTTCCATAGCGTCATTCTCAAAGCTCAAGTTCATCAAAAACTATCACAGGAGCACAATGACGCAAGAAAGACTTATCATGGATTTAATGTCAGTGAAGTCATATTGTCGTAAATATTATAAAGTATAGATGTAGATGATGTTATAGATGTCTTTGCTGCATAGAATGCACGAAGTGAAGGGATATGAATTGAGATTTGTCACTAGTGCATTATTTAGCTAATAAACAACTGCATTAATCATTAAAAGAGTCTTAATAATGTAAAAATGCAAGGGGCCCCCAAAGTGGCCGATGCCCCCCGGGCCCCGGAACCCCTAGCTACGCCCCTGATTCAGTTATCACGGTTATACATAAATATAGGCCTAGAGGTAATGTAAAAAAAATTGTTTTTATGTTCATCTACATCAGTAAGATTGATAGGCTATAGATTGTAAGTACAGAAGACATAAATATAGGCCCACTACTTTCGATGTCTAAGGTGAGTATCAATAAACAAATTAAATACTTACATATACATGTAGAAATGAAATATCTACAGATATAAAGTCCTATAACATAATTTGTAACTTCAATGTTAAAAGGATATTAAGCAAAACGTATACAGGCGACATGGTATCCCGAGGATGGGTGAAGTCCGCCTTTATTAGAAAAAAAATAAAACCTTATTTCAAGGCTAAAAATGACTCTCCCATTTTCAAGAAAGAGCGATTGAAAAATAAAATAAAGTGAAACATGGTCGTACTTCCACCACACCTTGGCCCTTGATGATAAGTTATCAGCGGCACGGTCATAATTATTGTAATCGCACTTGTATTTCTCAAAAGATTCCCACTACTTGCACCACACCTTGGCCTTTGATCATTACGCTATAGCTAAGTACACACCAAGATATACCATATAATACATGGGCGTAGCCAGGGGGGGGTTCTTGGGGTTCAAACCCCCCCCCCCCCCCCCCGAAATGAAATCCCCCCCCCCGAAAGGGGGGGTCGGAATTTACTTACTGATTTTTTGATTATATTTTGTTAACTTTAGACGAGATTTCAATACTAAGCCATCATTTTTCCCAGCGCAGCCAAGGGGTTTTGAGTTTAAAACCCCCTAACAGGGGGTTTTGCAGTTAAACCCCCCTCTTCTATAGAACAAAACAAAAAAAATGTAAACGACAATTTCAAAATTCCAAGAGCATAGCTAAGGGTGGGGGAGTTTGATTTTAAAACCCCCTCCGAAATTTTCGATAAAACCCCTTCTTTAATGTAAGACTATCCATACATCAGTCACCGGCTTCTATGAGCGTAGCCAAGAGGGGTTTAGTGTTTAAGCCCCCCCCCCCCCCAGCGGGGCTGGCCGTTAAAACCCCCCTCTTCAATATATTAAAAGCAAACTACACACTCAATATTCTATAAGCGCAGCCAAAGGGGTTTTAAGTTTTAAACCTCTTATAACAAAAATAATTACGCACTCAAAATACTATGAGCGTAGCCAAAGGGGGGGGGGGTTGAGTTAAGACCCCTCTAGAGCGGGGTTTAAAGCAAAAAAATACTTCTTCAATATAAGGAAAGGAAATTACACACTAAAATGCTATGATCGTAGCCATTGGGGGTTTGAGTTTAAACCCTCCTTCAACGGGGTTTGAAGCTAAAAATTATCTCTTCAATTGGAAAAAAAAAGTAAATTACACAATCAAAATTATATGAGCGATGCCAAAAGGGGTTTTGACTTTAAAATCCCCTCCAGCGGTATTTGAAGCTAAAAAAATACCTTTTCAATATAAATAAAAGCAAATTAAATGTTATGAGCGTTGCCAAAGGAATTTTTAAGTTTAAACCCCCTTTCCGCGGGATTTAAAACTAAAAAAAACTTTTCAATATAAAAAAGCAAATTACACACTCAAAATTCTATGAGAGTAGCCAACCCAATGGGGTTTAGAGTTTAAACCCCCTCCTCCAGAGAGTTTTTTTTTTAAGTTTAAACCGCCTACGGATGGTTTTTAAGTTTAAAATCCACTACCAAGAGCTTTGAGATTGAAAATACATTATTCTAAAGAAAACTAAATTCACCAAAATCTATGAGCGTAGCTATGAGGTTTTTAATTTGTTTAAAAAATGTAGCTCAACAAGATGGCTAAGACAGTTTTTAGGACTTAGTTATAGAGATCGGGTCTAAATCAAGGAAATCCTATGCCGAACTAGGAGTCGACCCCTTAGTAAGGTTGTGACAGAGCGTCGCATGGGGTTAGCGGGACATGTTCTCCGACAAAATAAATTACAGCCTAATAAAAGTTGCGATGACATCTTAGTACAACTTAGAGTCCTTAGAGCAGGTGGGAAGAGGCTTCAGAAATTGCCAGTCACAGATTTTTGTGGAAACATCTTGTCAAATGTGTGGGAGGGTCTAAGTCAGTAAGAATAGCCCATAAGGTTTTTGAAATAAAACTTTTTAACAGCAAGATAATGCACAATAGATACCTCAGAATATGTATTTTGTTGGCATTCAATACCGAAAATAGTGCTTGGCGGCGGGGCTTCGCCCCGCACTGGGGGAGCTCTCGCCGCTCCCCCAGACCCCCTTGCGGCCAAGGGGGAGAGTCTACAATTTTTCCACTAACTCAAGGAAGAACATATTCTAGGGCATAATAAACACCTTCCGAAACAATGAAGCTAATAAAGATTAATTATGTACACACACACACATATATATTTTTTTTTTCGCGCGGGGGGGGGGGGGGGAAAAAAAACCCCCCCCCCCCCAAAACCCCCTCCGAAAAAAAATCCTGGCTACGCCCATGATATAATATAAGATTTCTCATTAAGAATACAAAGCGAAAGAGGAAACACCATAAACGCATTAGTAACATGTCATAAAATGTCAAAAAACATTCTACATAATCGTATTTATACATAAAATATTTAATTGGGAATGAAATGACCGGGGGATGAAGTGACCAGGGGATGAAATGACCAGGGGATGATGTAACGGGGATGAAGTGACCGGGATTGAAATTACCGGGGATGAAGTGACTAAGGTAGGGGTGAAGTTGATATTGATATTTTTGACAACTACCATAGTAGATTAAACTCTTAGCTTATATATATATATATTTATTTATTTATTTATTTATTTATTTATTTTGCGTTTTTTATCCTTTTATTCTGTCATTTATCTGTCAGACGAAAAAAGTTTGTACACGTTATTTCCCCACACCCAATCTCGAATCAAGTTGAAGTTTCGCACAATTATTTATTGTACCTGACAAAACAAAAATTATTATTTAAAAAAAAATTAACGAAATAGTTTAATATATATCGGTAATTAATTACTTTGCTTGTTATGAAACAAGGGTAAAAATTGTACTTTACTTATGTGGGGGCATAACGTGAATTAGTCGTGGCTTAAAAATTTGAAACTAACAATTGATAACTACAAAACCTTCTATTTCCATAAAAACTTCTCTGGAAAAGTGGCTACTATAAAACTAAAAGGAGACTCGAACACTCGATAGAGTGCAGAGTTTCAGATGATAACAAACCTTATGAACTGTAGATAATTTGAACTTAAAACTGAATTTTAAAATTTAAAAGGCACTTATTTATATATGTGTTCAACAATCAAATAACAGTAAGTAACTATAAACTATAAGTATTACAGTTCAACAAACAAACGAAAAAAAAAATTTAAAAAAAAGGTAAATTCGTGAGGGGGTGACACCCTGAGCTGAGCCACCTTAGTGACGCCGCCGATTGTAACAATGTGTTTATGATATCCCCATGTAAATAAAATATGTGGGGCGTATATCGAAAAATAAATAAACAAAAACAAGTATACCATAAAAAATACACCAATTCTATGGTTCGGAACACAGTTTGGGAAACACAGTAACACTCATAGACACAAATGAATATAGACTGGCCAATAAGAGAGTTTTATTAAAAGAACATTTGTGAATTGCAATTGTATGTACTTTATTTTATGTCTATACATTTTTTTTAATCTCTAAGACTGAAGATCATGCAATTTTTTAGTTTTTCATAATTCGGAAATCCGAATACAATAGATATACATGTTTTCAAGTTACATGAAGCTACTTCCTTTTTCCAGTTTATATTTATTTATGTCTTTGTATTGAGTCGTATTGACGTAGACGAGAATCTAATTGCATAGAGGACTAAATGGTCATTAGCTATCAAATCCGACACATAACTAGACAGGCAGGACTTCCCACGTTTTACGCAGGTAATTTTGAGCATATTTAGGTAATAATCAGATTAGATTGGATCTAGATGTTTTTTTTTATTTTTGCTCTTTCATAAATAAATTACAAATTATATTAATATGAAAAAAAAAGAATGCTTAAAAAGTTAATTCTAAATGAGGTTGATAATAATATTTACACCCATTAAAAAAGGGAATTTCCGTTTCTGGGGCTTTCCACTAATGTATCGATGGAGATGAAAGGAAAATCGAGGACAACTCATATCGCCAGCTCATTTAAACAACATCAACACTAATTTAATATATTTTAAACTGTCTCTTCGTGATACAATTCACGTATTATCAGCTAAAGGTTTGAAATTCTTGTGATAAAGTTGTAAGTAGACCCCTAGATCTTGATCTATACTTTAAAAACCGCATTAATAGTGTGACCTAGATTTTCGTGTACTATTTTTGTAGAAAGCAACCATTGAACCTACTTGGTCTACTTTCATACAAGAAAAATGTCACAAATGAACAAATTTATACTCATTTAAAGAACAAGTTATTTATTTTTAAGACATCGCGAAATATATAGATTGTATGATCTTTGAAAATGAATTAAAAATTAATTCAAGCTTGTTTTTATTAACAAAATCTACATCCCAAAAAAAGTCTATAAATATCATAGACAAGAGTGACGATGAGTTTCCAGCATGCGGAGCCTACGATAGTAACATACAATGAATAGATGACATACGTCTCACTCGCTGGACTTTAATTTTTATATGTTTTCGGATACTTTTTATAGCTTACTGGATACATAAAACCAATATTAGCATAATCTTGATTTACGGCCCTAAATCTTACAAATGTTTACTGTAGAATAGAATAAATCATATTGTATCCATCTATTACGGTTTGCACGCTGGACTGTAGCTTCGATTTATCGATGGTCCCGGGTTCAAACCCTGCCCGCTCTCATCCCCCGTCGTCCTGCGGGAGGTTTGGACTAGGAAGTAACTATCTTCAACTCTGAAGGAAATCCGAAACATGTAAAACATTTTACAAACATTACTTACCTGAATTTATAGTATTAAAATTGTATTAGAGAGTATAAATTATAATGGTAGGCCAAATTTGACCAAGCGTATGTCCACAAAAATCGATTTGACATCTGCCACTTAAAGGCCGCCAAATCACGGATTTAAAAGAATCAATGTTGTCAGTGTCCCAGGTCCGCTGGCAGAAGCTGTGTTTGTGTACTGCTGCAGGTTGTTTCGGATTCGGTTTTCCCCTACGATATCTGCCCCATCTTCTATACGTAACGAATTTAATAGGCCTAAATGACGCTTTCAGACAAAGCGTAAACGATTGGACTACATATCAACAAAAAGAAAACAAAAGTTATTACAATCAGTAACAGGCAAGAGATCCCAATCATAATAGAGTGGAAGACAATTCTCTATTCAAACTTTTTTTAACTTCTGGAAAGAAGGGTTGGAATTGATGATGATGCCAAAAAAAAAATTACAAAAAAAAAAAAATAATAATAATTGTCAGCGGTTTTCTACGCTAGAAACTTGGAATCAGTGTGTCTCAAAATATATCTTGTATAAATGTGTGATAGAGAACGAATTGAATTAATCGTCCTCCTCTCCAGAGCAATTAATAATCTACAATCTTCCAACTAAGAAGGTAACACATACCTTAAAAATACCACATTCACGAAAAAAATCTCTCGCACCCAACCTTCTGTAGAGGCTGCGCCAACCGTTATGAAACTGTGATTCATATCCTCTTTTAATGCCCATTTTTAAACCACCTCAGATAGACCATATTATCACTACAGCCCAACATAACCAACACTCTGCATTGGGCTAAAGAAACATTGGGGAAAAATCATGCAGGCACCGTATCAGCCAAAAAAACAGTCCTTGACATTTAAAAAAAAATAAAAACGAAAGTTGAGCAGAATAGAACACTGTAAATACTAACTACCAATGTTTGCACGGCAACCACTTGGTTGGAATCCACAAGAAAGATAAAAGTTGGAAGGCCCTGCAAACCTCAAATGGTCAGTCATTCGTGAAGTTGATGATACTGAAATGAATGACACCGCAGCAGTTGAAAGCTGCTTAGATGAGAGCTCAGGGGAGATTTGGTTGCAGTGCTATGCTACCCAGGGACACAAGAGCCAGACACTGAAAACAGGTGTATTCTTAATTCATCTGAACACCTGCTAAACACGTCCACAATCTAATATATAAAGCGAATTGTAAGAAGTATTATTTATGTAAGTATGTATGTATGTAGAATATATCTGCATCCAGTATACTAGATCATTAATACAAAAACTAAGGCCCGCAGGCCAAGGGTCTTTTCCGGCCAGTATATTCATAAAAAATTGGAGTCTACAATGAATCAATGTTAATCTATAAATTGTACGTGTAATCATGAAAAAATTTAAGGTCAATCAAAACAAATGTAACATTATTAGAAAAATAGCGGTTATAGCAGGAGTTATTTAAAAAAAACGTCAATTTTTCTTGATATTTAGATTTTGTATATATATATAATATATATATATATTCTACAATAACAATAAAATTAAATGGCCAGGCTTTAGTCCGATTGGAACGATCGCCTCAAATTGGGCCCCTCAATTTACATTTAGCGTATCACTATCAGTCAGTGTTCTTGTCACAGGCTTTTAAAGATGTGGGACTTAAAGGGTTAACATATTTAGTGTATCGTACGATTGACGTAATATTATTTAGGCCACTGCAAATAATTCTTCTAAGTTTCTTTCTATGCATGTTGTGTAATAAATATTGATATGATGATCTAATTAATAACAGTAGTTGTTATTGTAAAAAAACAAATATTAGAATAAGGGCCTCCTAAGCATCCATTTAATTGAGCCCCCCCCCCTCAATTTGTAAGGCCGGCCCTGATACTTAACCCTAAATTACAGTGTAACAATGCTAAACAATTTGTTTTTGCTACCTGTGAAATTATTCCTTACCTTGTTAACAAACCACAACGAAATCTTCTGCTCTACCAATTTACATCACAACGTTTCAAATACGAACGACGTATTTTGATTGGCTTTTTAGCCATTAAGATTTGTGAAATGACACACCGGGAATTCCCATTGCATCATCAACGAAATGACAGTAAACGTTGCTGGATCAAATGAAAGCGATGTCGTAGTAACCATGGCACAAAGGGGTTCATTCTGTTCTAGCCCATTATTAAAAGTAATATTTAACATATTTAAAAAATCTACTTTGTAAATGCAATGCTTTTCTTTTCAGATAAGTCGAAGGAGAAAATAAAATAATAGTTGTATCAACACAACAAACATTTATTGATCATTTTAGAGGTCCCCGCTGTTAGTTTTGTGTGGTCTGTCTGTCCGTCCGTTCCGTTTAAATCTCGTTCACTAGAAAAAGATATTGAAAATCCGATTTCATGATATTTTAGACTTTTAAAGTTCTGATGCAACACTATTTTTTTCTTTTCTAAATGCTCAAAATTTAATTTTATAATCAACTAAACAAACAGTTGTTACATAAAAATACACTATTTCTACAGCTATTTATTATTAATAGTAAGACAGAGAACTGTTTAGTAACACATTGTTAACACATTTATAAAAATTGTTTTAGATTTTTAGTCAGTAAATTTTTTTAAAAAATGTATTACTAATATTATTATTTCTGTCATACACTCTTCCTACATTTACAAATATAAATGTTTACTTGTTGTTTTTTTAAGAGAAAAGTCTATTAATATGCATATAAGTGGGTTGTAAGTTAAAGCAACAACTAAAGTTTCATATTATGCTCCTAAATAGGAAGTAGACAATACCAGATTCATTATTATAAAAGGACGTCATAATAGACAATTGGAGAATTGATCCCGAATGCGACATATCTAAGGCCACAGTGTACTCATTGAGAAAATCATGGTACTGCTTCAGAGGAGTGGTGGCTTAGCGGTAAAGCGCTAAGCTTTTGAACCGGGGGTCCTGGGTTCGAGTCCTGGTGCAACGGGGATTTTTATTTCGGGAGCCTCTGAGTCCACACAGCTCTAATGGGTACCTGACATTAGTTGGGGAAAAGTAAAGGCGGTTGGTCGTTGTGCTGGCCACATGACACCCTCGTTAACCATTGGCCACAGAATAAGATGACCTTTACATCATCTGCCCTATAGACCTCAAGGTCTGAAAGGAACTTTCAGAGACTCAGGGCTACTAGTTAAGAATACGCTGCAAAAAAAAAATAACACTGTCTGCTGGCTTTCCTTGCAGTTACTGGCTAACATTGGAAAAGTTTCAAAAGTCAGCCCAAAGGAGATATCATTAGTCGGTGACTCTAAGGCAGTTAGAAGCACACAGTTCTACACCCTGGCAGAACTTGGGACACGGTCAATCACGAACTATATTGGCATCGGCCTTTAATTAGAGATCACAGCTGTATATTTGCTTCTTTATCTCTCTGGCGATTAAAAAATTTATAGAATTAGAACATTATATGAATATATTTCTCAAAATTTTTTTAAATTTGTTTTAAAATAAAATCAAATTTTCTCTGTTTTCTGATTTATTTTGACAGCCATCTTATCTCAATATACCAGAACATATACCAGAACATATGATAACATATCAGAACATACCAGAAAGTCTCACAGAAATGAATGTGAATTACAGAGACGAGGACATCAAAGAGAAGAAGTTTAGAAAGACTGCAGATGTAGGAATGACTCTCTTCAGTCAAAGCGTATTTAAAAACGTACTTAAGAGGACAAGAAGGAAACACATTTACTTACTACAGCCTTCCAACGAACCACGAAAGAAGAAAATAAAGTAAGACTTAAACTCTGCTTGTTAGATTTATAGTTTAAGGCTGTGTTTTTTTTTCCTTTCATGACTTTTTTTCCCTGTAGAGTAAGAAATTGAACACACATTGTAGAACAGCTCCCCAAACTTGTTTTTCTTCTTTTCCTTTAACTCTAACTTCTTGGCAATGTTTCTGCATGTAAGACAGCAGGACTGGAAGTTCTGCAACCCATGTCTATATTCAGCTTAATTGACCTCATTCTAAAATCGTAAACAAACAACATTGAGCCGCATGCTTCCAGGGGAGTAGCTAGAAATTTACCATCGTTTGGGGGCCCAGGGGGCTTGACTGTCCGGGGGCCCCAGCATTTTGGTAATATTTAATTTTCAGATGTAAAAAACACACATTTGATCCCCCTCAAGTGGGGGCCCGGTGGGGTTTTCAAAATCTCCCCCCTCCTCCCCCACCCCAGCTACGCCTCTGCATGCTTCCATATCTCTTCTACACGACTTACGACCTAATTTAAATTATATATAAATGTCACGTAAAAGTATTCTTCCGTTGTTTTATCAATGGCCTTTAGGTAATGTTTTTTGTAGTGAATGAGATCCATTGATCTAAATAAATTTATCAATGAACTATTTATTACACGATGTCATAAAGACTAAATTGACTGTATTATTAAACTGTAATTACAAAAATAGACAAGACTAGGTAAGGTTAGCTTTATATCGATGGCATTATAATAAAAAGGGACAAGTTCCCCTTTCAGACCTAGAGATCCATAAGGTCATATGTTTCTTTGGCTAACAATTAGCGAGCAGGTTGTCTTATGGCCAGCACAACGACCAACCGCCTTTACTTTCCTTAAATTCAGGTATCTATAAGAGTTGAGTCCACTCAGATGCGCCTTAAAAATCCCGAAATACAAAATTCCAGTCTTCATCGAGATTCGAACCCAGGACCCCATGTTTGGAATCCAAGTGCTTAACCACTCAGCCACCTCATTATAACATTACAAAGCGGCAAAAGAAGAAAGCAATTTCTAAGTCCTAACAGAGAAGACAAATCCATAATGTATTTTATGTTTGTTTTTCACTAATTATTCACTAATGTCATAATAATGTTAATTAGCTCTGTACATTTCTTCTATGCCTCTTTTTTTTTTCTAAATAGATGTGTAGATTCGCTGGTGCATGCACATAATAACATCTTAATCATAGTAAAAGTAAAGAAAAAAGGTAATAGTCTTAGCAATATATTAATTGAAATAAAAAATTGTTAACTTTAAAAAAAAAATGTTATTGCATAGCGCAGCTTTCATGCTTATAGCAGGTACCGAGCGCAGTTATCCAATCTCTTTTGTGCCGACTGAAAAGGAAGCAAATATCATTATATTTCTTGCATGAAGTGAGCTACACTTGAAGATTGTACTAATAGGGTCTCGCTGTTAGAATAATATTCAACTGACACGTAGTTTACGCGTCAAGAGATGCGCAAACAGGATTCTGAACTCCAACAGTATGAGACAACATATGTTCCGGAAGTAAAACCTGCCCTTGTGGAGCTTCACCAGAGAATGGTGACCATGCCCTTCAAAGCTGCATATTATTTCAAGGCCCAAACAAGACTCTGGCACCAAAACCTTGCTAACGAATCAGAATCATCTCAGATATAGCATTACTGATCTCAACCTTAAGGCCTCAAAGATTTAAAACGATGATAAAGAAGAAATATAATATGGGCTCCTCGGAGATTTAAGTTTTTTTTTACACAGAATAGTAAACACTTAAATTGGCTTAATACAAAATAATCCTTTAAAAAAAATAAAGCTTATCTAAGATGAAGAACTCATCCCTTGCAACTATGTTTATCAACAATGTACAGATGTCCCTGATACGATATCAAATAAAAAAAATTAGTTACCAATAATTAATTAAATAATTGGTAATTTTTAAAAAAATTCATTTGTGCTATAGCGTGCTTTCCGCGTACAAGGTGGATAAAAGTTTCAAATATATTTTTGGTTTGTTTTGAAGCGGCTTCCATAAGATGGAAAGGCTCTATTAGATTTGTGTTGTCTGTCTGTCGGTCTGTCACAATTAAATCGGAAAACTATAAAAAGCTATTGAAAAGCTTAATTCTCCTTTTGGAAACTCTTATCAAAAATAGGGTTTTCAGTTGTTGTTTTTAATTTATTAAATTAAAACAACACGTCAATATAGCTTTTCCATGTGCTGGTCTAGATTGGGCCGCAAGTGAGTTTGCTTGACTACACAAACTCTCTTTGTAATCATGTTTTACATTCTAATTGTTTTAATTAAAATTAAGGACCTGTATATTATGATATAAAAATAGGTATAAATTCTAAATAATGTGTACTATATTCGTAACCCAGGTACATTTCTTTATCAAACTTCGTTATCTAAGATTTCTATCTTTGACTAAAAATGACTATTAAATATGATTTTTGTTTTGTTTTTGTTTTTTTACAGTCGTTAGACCTCGCTTGAAAAATCTGGTCAAGACGGCTAATATACTTTCACTTAAACAGAATGTTTGTCGGGATGCCAATGCACTGCGCTCTTCTTTATCAGGTCTATTACAAAGTCTATGTTCTCTTCAGCGTATCAGTGGTGCCAGCGCTCGCAGCTGCTCGATGTCTGGATCAATACAATTATTTGTATTGTTACAAATACCTAATAGATTTGAACTATTGAGACTAAGTACATTTAAAAACTATCCTAACAACGCAACATCTTCTCTTCTGTTAGCTCGCGATGGCTTTGTTTACACCGGAGCAGACGACATGGTCACGTGCTTCTGTTGCCATGCAAGAAAAAGTAATTGGTTAGAGCAAGATGTAGTTTCGGAAGTCCATAAGATCATGTCTCCCTCTTGCCCTATGGTGACGGGCATTAACAGTAATAATATACCGATTAACCCCGGAGAAAAGTCATTCGAAGATTTACTAAGCACTCTAACCAATAAAGTGTTACACGAAATCCCTCACCATAGCGTGCCTAATAATGATCTACTAAGGGGGATAACTGTTGATCAGAGTAAGAAACTTTTTCCAGAGGATAATGGGTTCAAAGAAATTGTGACACAAGACAGTCAAGGGAATGCAGGAAGAAGCAATGAAAATATGTTACTGTCTGCTGGTAAAGAGACGACTAAGGTGAAAAAGACCATTGCATCAAGTATACAAGAAAACAACTCTAATGGCGAAGCTGCTGACTCAGATACATTTCATGTTCACCCAAGCTTAGAAGACATCAGTTTAAGTGAAATGGGGGCCTGCGCTGATCCTCCAACACCAGGAGGAGTAAAACGTAACAGATTCAAAAACTTTTGGGACAGTGTAAAAAAGAAGTTTGAAATTAAAAATAAGGATCGAAGAAATGAAATCTGCAAAGAAAGTGTAAGATTAGCTAAAGAATCTAGCCCAAAAGCACAAAATCTAAAGAATATGAATGCAAGGAGATATTCCTTCACTAAGTGGCCACTAAAAGATTCACAAAGGAACAGAAACCCCACTGTTGAGTTAGGAAAAAATATAACTGTAAATATACACAAAACGTGCGGAAAGAAAAACGTAGTTAAAAAAGGGGGAGCTAGCTCAAAGTTAACAGAACTTGGAACCGTCACAGACAAATCTATATGCGTTGACTTGGCAAAGAAGAGAAACAGAATCAACACATTCGTAGGCTGCTCGAAGATGCGTGGATGGCAAATTGAAAACCTGGCAGATGCTGGCTTCTATTGTAAAGGTATGCACGATTTCTAGTAGTATCGATTTCATATTGATTGATGCCTATCATAGACCCAAATATATTATATCTAGACTGGACTCTCTGGGAATTGAGATCCTTTAACACTACATTTCACTACAACAAAATGTCGTGAATTTGAAACAAGGCGTTGTTTTGAAATGTGAACCCTAAATTATTATTTTTTCAACCCTAACCTATGTGACATTATTTAATATTTAGATCTAGATCTAGTAATTGAACATCTAAAACTATTATAATCTTATAGTTATTATTTTGCAATTTTTAGACATATAATAAAGAAGGATGTAGGTAGTAAATTTATTTAAATGTTGTTTAAAATCAACAGAAATGAATTATTTCGATCTAGGATTTTTGAAACATTATCTCAATGGAAACTAACAGGAAATGTTTTTTTTCATACATTTACCTGATTATATCGTTCTGTGATTAATAGCCCATTCTAAAAAAAAAATCTAGAAAAATGATTTTACATTATTTCTACACTTTAAAAACTTTTTTTAGACAGAAATATTTTTTTCCTACATTTGGGGCTACTTCCTTTACAGCTTGAAAAAGAGAATGGTACAAAAAAAATCAGTCGATCAATCTCGGATAATTATTGTTTTCAATTTCCAGTCTAGGTATAATATATATATATAGGTCTATGAATGCCATATTTTCTTTACATTCAAAAATTTGCAATTCTAAAACAAGGTGTGATTTACTTTTAGATGGTAACAGTACAGCAATGGATGTCAGGTGTTTCTTCTGTGACTGGAAGCTCAGTAATTGGGAACAGGAAGAGGATGTCTGGTTTCAGCATGCACTGCATTCTCCTACATGCTCTTTCGTCCAACAAATAAAGGGACATAATTATGTTGCAGAAGTGCAGGAGCTGGCCAATGGCAAGGAAGAGGTATGCGTTCCATTCAATGGACCTCATTCACTAAATGTAAATACACAAATTTAGCCACGTCATAATATTGATAAAATACTGAAAAATATGGATCACGTGACACCCTTACGTATTGCGTAATTTGTACAGAACGTATAGAGAAAATGTTGTTTGTTTGGTGAATGAGGTTCATTATTAAATCACCATTATCTTGTCTAGCCTAAAGTTTCTGTACATGATGTATTGATAAGTGGGCGCAACCTGATTCATTCTTCAAGGAACAGAAACTGTCTTATTTTCATTGTTGTTATAAACTCACGCTATTAATAGAATACGTCTCATAAGAAAATGGATGCTCCCAGATGAATCACTGGTTTTGATTTCGTCTTGAGATGAAGCAGAATCTGGTGTGGCTAAAGAGTCACATGACCTGTATAAGGCTATAAGGCACTACGCCGAACAGCAAAGTTTCTCGCCAAGGCTCTATGGGAGGACTAGCCCTTCCAACCTTGCTAACTATAGGAATTCATCTCAGGTGTGTCTAATCAATCCAATTTTTGGAGCGGCAGATTTTGCCACAGTTGGTGTTTTTTTGTTTTTTTTTATGTGCATTTTGACCATGCAGACAGGAAGATTAAGTTGATTAAGTGAGATATAATCTAATTGAAAATGTAACCCCTAAAACACTTGCGAAGTCCCAAACTATTAATGAAACAGAGAAGATATTTGGTACTTATCAAAAGTCAAAAGAAATTAAACAATCTAATATCTTATTGTTAAGATTACGCAGTACCCTATGACTTAAACGAATACATTTCATAAGACAACGTCAATTAAGAAATGTATAAATTACAGTTGCATTGCTTCTTGATCACATTTAGTTACATATAAGACATTCATTTGTATAATATAAGACTAAGACTAAGATTGCTTTATTGATCTTTACGGAAATTTGTTGTGATTACAAGGACTCTTCACATATAAAGACAACACAACAGAAACATACATATTAAATACAACAGACACAACATAAAAAGTTCATACAGCGACTACACAAGGCATCTTGGTGCTTTTCATGTTTCCCTGATCAATGAGTGGTGGCGATAGAGTCTGACCGAGTCAGGTTCGAACGAGTTTTTGTACCGCTCTGTTCTTGTTTTGATAGACAGCAGTCGCCCACTTCGCGACGACCTGACGTAGTTCTGATGGAGCGGGTATCCGTTGTCTTCCAAGATTTTTTTCGATTTTTCTTAGACACTTTTGTTCATAAAGTTCCTTTAAATGTGTTAATGTTCGGTGTGTAATTTTTGATGCCCTTTTTATGATGTTTTCTAGACGTTGCAACAGTTTAGATGAGGCGTTGCCTTGCCAACAAGTCACTCCATATGTCAGCAGTCTTTGTATAGTCGCGCCGTAAAAACTTTAATATTATAACTAAAGTACAATTTCCTTTTAAACAATATATCTTAACTCGTTTTGTATCTTTGTTTTTATATCTGATTATATTTTTAATTCCTAATTGTTTCCGTCAGTGTACATAATCCATTATTATCACTTTAAAGTTTTTAAAACAACTTTTTTTAGGGTCAAAGCTAGAAGTCACTCGAAATGATTTTATTTTCATCTTTCTCAGTTGGCGTCTGCTATGGTCAGTGACACGACGGAAGTGCCTATTTCTTTGCTTGACCAAAGTAGGTGAAGTAACTAAATGATGACTTATTAAGTTGAATAGTATTTGTCAGGATTTATATTTGTTAGTCGAATGTTTACTATAAGAGTATAAGTAATTAGAAAAGAAGTTTTTTACGGACAAAGTTAGGTTGCTAGGACTGAAAGGGGAACTTTACTTGTTCCTTTTGTTATGACGCCATTGATATCAAGTTTAATTTAGCTCCAGGGGCTTTACCATGTGCAATCATGTCATAGCTGCACTCAGTGCCTTTTTCAAAAGCGTTTCATCCTTTTTATTCAAAATTGGATGTGTTGGGACTGACGTAGTGAGGGGTGGGCAAGGTTGCACGGTGACAAGGCGCCACCCTCAGTGAGGTGCCACATGCAGAGAGGCACCACTAAAAAAATTTTTTGTAGATATTTTAGTTAGTAAATTAATTTTAAAGTTATTATTATATTGTTATGAAACACTTTCTATTTATATTTCTATGTAATTATCATGGTGCACGCTGGGCAGGGCACGTATCCCGTATGGGAGACGAACGTATGCCAAAGGCAGTCTTTTTTGGTGAGCTAAAAGGTGATCGACGTAACAGAGGCGCCCCACAGAAACGCTTCAAAGACCAGCTTAGGCGTCAACTTTCCTTGGCTGACATAGAAGAGAGCACCTGGCTGCATGCGGCGTCGGAACGAGACAGCTGGAGGTCACTCACGAACGCCGCGGGATACACATTTGAGACCAAAAGAAAATCTGCTGCCGAGGTCAAACGCAGACGACAAAAAAAAAACTAAACCGACCACCCGCGGACAATGGTTTTGCTTACCCCTGGATGCGGCAAAATATGTAGGTCACAGCTGGGGCTGCACAGCCACGGGAAATACGGTATTCCTCACTAATCTTCGGACTCGAAGACAAGAATTATTATTATTATCATGGGAAATGGGTCGAGGGGGTGCCAATCAAGTTTCTGCTCACGATTCGCTCACTGGGCCTCTGTGATTGGAAACTACACAAGGTGTACCAGTTCTGCATAGCGCTCTACCCATCGCTATATTTGTTAAAGAACGATCAGTGATGACAATGCCAGGTTTCCCTGTCAGGAGCAGTCTATTTCCCGTGATCGTCCTTTCTATTTGTATCTTGGCAAGTCCACTAACTGCTAAGCCTTTACATGGGGAAAGCATCAGGACATGTCACTTAGCTCAGTGCATATACCTTCACACTATGTTAACTTCAGGAGGACAAGGACATTTCTACTAGGACATCACCGGTGATGCCAACTATGGTAACATCAAAGGTTGTAAGAAAATATTTAAATCTATTATCAGACTAACAGCTGTATCCAACTTTATAGATTTACATATACAAATAAATTAAAATTTATTACTAAAAATTGAACGCCGATGTTTAATGTATGTTTCCTTTAATGTGGTACGAAATAAAGGCTTTAAATAAACTTAAATGTGTTATAAAATGAGTGTAACTGTCATTTTTTTAAAGGCAGTATTTTATGTCGAGATCCTGCTGTCATAGTTTCGATGGAGTTTCAATTTTCTCAGAAAGAGGTTCTCGAAGGAGCTCACAGTGTAAAGACTAAAGGTTGGTGTGTTTTTTCAGAATCAGAATCCTTTTCTTTTTTATTGGAATAAGACATTTACATCAAATTTTAACGAACGATAAACTGAATTTTAAAATTCATTTTCCTTTCTAGTTTATTTATTATCTTTTATAATCAAAATATAAAAGTTTTAAAGTAAACCAGTGAAATTAGCAAAATATAAACATAAAATTGCTATTTATCACTTTCTGCTAAAAATAGATTATGTTCAATGCAATAGGACGGGTGCTAAACTAAATACATATTTGATCGCATAGGTCAAGGCAGCAGAAGGTGTTTATCATCAAATGTTATAGAAAGAGAATTAAAGGAAGGCAGAACAGCTCCTTCTGATCAATGTCGTAAGAGGATCTCTTTGACTAACCCAGCGGAAAACTTAGGTAAAAAACAAAAAAAAACAAAATGACACAATTGGCAACGCAAAAAAAGTATAAACGTCACACTGTACGGAATGACTGCAACAATTATAGGGGTATCTTTCTCCTCTGCATAGTTTGGAAAATCTTTGCTTAAGTGGCCCTATCCAGGCTGCAATTGATAGCTTCTAGAGTCTACCCAGAATCTCAGTGCGGATTTAGGAGTGGTAGATCCACAGTAGACATGATATCATCTCTTCGACTACTGCAGGAAAAATTCAGAGAGAGAGACAGGCCTTTTTACATCGTTTTTTGTTGATCTGATTAAAGCCTTTGACATGGTTAGCAGAAGTGGCCTTTGAGCTCCTGAGGAAAAAAGGTTGCCCTCTCAAACATCAGCATACTGCCGTACTAAACTCTAGTGTCTCTGTCTCTTCCTGGACTCATACGTTTCACCCAAGGGCTCCACCAGGACTGACTTTATGGCCGACAAGCAGTCCCGGTCTTCTCGTTGTCTTGTTTTGAACTGCACCGCCTAACACACTCTGTTCCTGGTCCACCATGTTTTCTGATCATAACACGGGTCATATTGACGTGCAGAGCTCATACAAGTACTGTCCCTTGCCTATTTACAAAGCACGCTAAAGTGTATTACTGGCCTTTGTCACATGTGTCAGCTGATCGTACACAGTTAACCCTATCGCGTCGCTATTGGGCCCTGTCCTGTATAGTAATAATTTGAATGATTAAATCGCCATACTTTTAAATCAAATTTTAAAAATAGTGGCATTTAATTCCATTACTTTATTTACATTCAATATTTTAAAATTACATTGACTTGGATTCTATTTCATGTTTAACTTGCATACATTTTTGTTCGCTAAAACTTACCAATTATGTGTTCCAAATAAATTTACTTAATTTTCCACAGATGCTAAACTTTTGAAAATGCAAATCAAGAAACTACAAATGAGAACATTGTGTAAGATATGTAGGGGCAGGGAAATGGAGTTAGTCTTTTTGCCCTGTGGCCACTTCTTCGCTTGCAGAGAATGCGCCAACGCTTCGGTTAACTGCAAGATTTGCGAAAAACCGATTCAAGGAAAATTGCACGCTCATATCAAGTAACAGAAACAACGTAACCAAGACAGTTTGTGTTAAAACACAAACTCACGAAAGGGCCCCCGAAGTGGACGGCTCATGCAGGTAAAAAGTCAGGTTTCAATATTTTCAGTAAGACTGTCAAAAACTATGAAATAGTTATAATTATTTCGTAAATTCTCCGTTGATACCAAAAAAAAGAGACATGCTTGTAATGAAAGTGTTACAGATACTGTTGTATTGTTAGGGTCGACTAAATAAATTGATACCACAAGATACGGAGATTTATTGATGTTATTATTATTATATTGATAATATTCATAGATTTTCAATGAACTGATAGTTATTTAGATATAGTGAAATGTTAACCTGGCCTAACTGATATTATTGATTGATCATTTTATTGATTTAATTGTTTTCTAAAGGGCCAATATCTCACTGTTTGCCTCAACAAAAAAAAACTTTTCCCTTTAACCCATAGTTCATTCATTTTTATACAGGTGGCAATCCCTGTATGATAGGAAACACTACTTATTAATTGTTGCTTTTTTTAAAACCACAAACCACTTATATGTATAATAAATAGATTATTTCTTTTTTTTTTCTTCAAAACAAAACGTTTAGTAGGTATTTCGTTTAGTAAGTAAGTAGACGGTATTTTCTAACTTTAGAAATATATATATATATATATATATATATATATTTAATTTTACAAATAGACATAATTATTTATATAAAAATATCCTGTGTTTGTTATTATTAATAGTGAATAGTTGTACCTATTGTGTATTCTTGTAGACAAACCGATTGCTTACAACACAAAGTTAGTCCCAAATACAATCTATGACTTTTGTTTGGCTTTTTTTTTATCCAATTTCAAAATATTTAATATACTCTGTATTGTTATCTGCCTACCACCCTAACCCCACTTTTCCCACTTTTTTATTTGTAGTACCGTGTGCATCGCAACGCTTTTCCACATAGTTTTGTCCCTTGATATTTCATTTTTAAATATTTCTCTTCCAGTTCGAAATGGACACCATTTTTTTTTTTTGCAATTCGTTCCTTTCTTTACACGTGACTTGTTTTTCTCAGCCCTTTATATATATAGTTACACAGCTGACACACATAATACACACTTAAACTTACTTTTTCCATTATTTATAGCTCATGATATATTATAAACACATAGACTTATATATTATATCTAGACAGGAAACCGGAAACTAATTCGTATCCATTATTGATTGATTCACATCCATATATATA
>JADKLZ010000687.1:5724184-5742510 GCA_021533235.1 Biomphalaria straminea
ATATTTAGCTAAATCATGTTTGAATTGTAAGTTTCTTAAGTTGATTTACTTTTCTATTGCTCATCTTTCATGCGTTAGACACACTCAGGGCTCTCTTTCCCAGTTTCGTCTGTAGACCTGTGGGGATTGCTAATTAGTATCCAAGTCTTCAAGCCTGCCATTAAAAGAGGTTCTAAACAGGACAAAGGATAGAGAGGAATGGAAAAGGACGGTCTACAGGTCTTGCTTGGTGCCCCCAACGGTCCACAGAGTAAGGGATAGGTAACAGATAACACGTAATCCAATTCTCAACAGATTGCCTAACTTTTGCTCCCGATCTAATGCACTGGACCTAAGACTGTTCCTTAAGTTTACTGTTATCTCATATGAGACCAATTATTACTACAGTTTGTTCTCTCCCCATCAAGAAGACCTTAGTCCATCGCCAGTAATGTCAGAATATTGTAATGGACACTGCCGCCCTGCTGGTAGTTTAGGCTAGGATGTGTTCTGAATAAACATTTAAAGCAGGAAAACAAAAGACAATGCGCTAGTCTCATAGGATCGCAAAGACATGATGCTTCAAAGTACACTGTTTAAACCAGATGATTGAAATGCTAACATCGTTGTATGCTTCTTGTAACAGACAGACACAGTGAACATTGATGAAACATAGTGTTTAATAATAATATTAAATGCAAACTACACGCTATAATAGTTGGGTGATTTTATTTCTCTAATACATTACTCATTATTATAATGGAGATAAATTATCACTTTCTAAAAGAAATCGATACCATATACAAAGAGGTGGAGGATGTCAGGGAGGGTTTTAGGCTCATACAGGGGATGACCGGGTCTTTTCTTCTCCATGAGCAGAGTACTACAAAGTTAACGATATGTAGAACTAAATGTAGAACTATACAGTAGGCAACTAAACGGCAACACAGTCAACAGTTAAAACAATTAACCTAAACGTTAAGTTAACTTAGAGTAATTAATAACAGCATCAAGCTTTTAACAATTTAATGATATGATAAATATGGTATGATTAACATCCATGGCAAATAATACAATTAGTAAATACTGATAGTATACATGGGCATTACAAACAGGCAAGTACTCAAAATAGCAATGTTATCATCAATACGTATAACACACCTCTAATGATAACTATCAATGCAGCTCCAAGGGCGGAGATACAACCTCTTACACCTAGCCCCAAGCATAGCACCCTGGAACGAAAAGAAAGCCTAGATTTAGCGATGCCGCTACAGCAACGAACGTTTCAATCACGACACCCGTAACGAAAGATAAGCCTACTTACTAACACTATGTACCTACGTACCGTTACACGGGAAAACAAACCATCAACCAACCAAGAGACCATCAAGTAAAGCACCAAAGCAAGCTCTTCCTCACTCACTCGGAAACTAGGAATGACGTTAACACACAAATACACAATATTCTAGACAACAAAACGCACCGAATATAAACTACTTCCTATACACTCAAACACCAATATTAAATACAACAGAAAACTTCACGCGCGCACGACAGAGGAATCCAGTTGCAATAAAAATATCCTAAGTACAACTTCATCACAAATACGGGTATCGGGAACAGGATCAAAGTGGTAAAAAGTTCCCCTTTCAGACCTAGTGGTCTATAGGACAGATGATGTAAAGGTCATCTGATTCTGTGGCCCACGGTTAACGAGGGTGTCATGTGGCCAGCACAACGACCAACCACCTTTACTTTTCCCCAACTAATGTCAGGTACCCATTATAGCTGGGTGGACTCAAAGGCGCCCGAAAATCCCGAAATTAAAATCCCAGCCTTCACCAGGATTTGAACCCGGGACCTCCAGTACGGAAGCCAAGTGCTTTACCGCTCAGCCACCGCGCCCTCAAAGTGGTAATAGGGCCCTGGTATGACCTGTAGGCTGACCACTGTAAAAAAAAACACAAACTAAAACTTTATAGTAATATAACAAGATTTTTAGGTGTTCCAAAGCCCTTCCTTCTGGGTACTGTACCAGGCAAAATGAGAGGCAGAGTAAGCCATTGGAAGAAAACGTCAAAGAATGAACGGAATTTTCATTAACAGAGATTCGTGTCATGGCATAAGATCGACAGAGCGTTATCAATGGAGAGATGAATGGATGGATGGATGGATGGATGGATGGATGGATGGATGGATGGATGGAATATATTAGCAGTAAAATTAAGATCTCTATAAAAAAAACTCGATAATCACAAAAGTAAAAAATTAATTATATTTATATTTTATAAAATATTTATATAAAATATCACGTAAAATATATAGCTTGTTAAAGAAGTAAATTTTGCTCATAAAAACACACTCAATCAAAGGTAATAATGTACACTGAGCTTAACTGAAGAGCGAAACTGATTGTAGAGCTAAACTGATTGTAGAGAGAAACTGATTGTAGAGCTGAATAGATTGTAGAGCTAAACTGATTGTAGAGCTAAATTGATTGTAGAGTTAAACTAATTGTAGAGCTAAACTGATTGTAGAGCTAAATTTTATACTGATTGTAGAGCTAAACTGGTTGTAGAGCTAAATTGATTGTATAGCTAATTGATTGTATAGCTAAACTGATTGTAGAGCTAAACTGATTGTAGAGCTAAATTGACTGTAGAGCTAAATTGATTTTAGAGCTAAACTGATTGTAGATCTAAATTGATTGTAGGGCTAAATTGATTGTAGGGCTAAATTGATTGTAGGGCTAAATTGATTGTAGAACTAAACTGATTGTAGAGATAAACTGATTGTAGAGCTAAATTGATTGCAGAAGTGAGAAAACTGAACAGTTTTTTCTGGACTTTATTTTTTAAATGTTTGCACTTGCACATTTCTAGCATCTTTTGTTGTTAATTTTAATATTTTAACTACATGAGCGAATTGATGGTGAAATAAAGACCCTGATGACAAATGTTTAAATGCAGTGCTCTTTTAAAGCTCAGCATGTATCGAAATGAATATAACGTTGGCAGCCGAGAGAAACATTATATGACTAGAATACCGCATATATCAAAATAGACATAAACATTTTTATTTATAAATGTATTTAAACGTATGTACTATTTATCATCAAATTTTTTTATTTATATTTGAATGCTTTATTCGATGTAATAGAGTACAATTTAAACTGTAACTCTTTAAGTAAAATAGTCATGTTCTGAAAGCCCGTAGAAGATAATGCTATTTATCAAAACTACCACTCATCGAAATTCATTAAATTCAGGCCTTTACAATAGCTGAACACATTTTTCTCTCTGAAGTATAAAGCTTTACTAGGCAGGCTAAAGAAAGAAAAGAAAAGTTCCCCTTTCAGACCTTGTGGTCTATAGGACAGATGATGCAAAGGTCATCTGTTTCTGTGGCCCACGGTTAACGAGGGTGTCATGTGGCCAGCACAACAACCAACCGCCTTTACTTTTCCCCAACTAATGTCAAGTACCCGTTAGAACTGGGTGGCCTCAGAGGCGCCCGAAGATCACGAAATTAAAAATCCCAGTCTTCACCAGGATTCGAACCCTCCGAACCCCGGTTCGGAAGCCAAGTGCTTTACATCTCAGCCGCCGAACCTCCAAGACTAAAGGAAGTAGTAACTTTTCCCTTTCAGAACTTGCGATCATTTGGGCAGATGATGTCACCTGTTTTTGTGCCCTGCGGTTAACGAGGATGTCATGTGGGCGGCACAACGACCAACCGCCTTTACTTTTCCCCAACTAACGTCAGGTACCCATTACTGATGGGTGAACTTAGAGGCACCCTAATGATTCTGAAAATGAAAATCCCAGTCTTTACCAGGAGCCCGGAACGTCTCGGTTCGTAGCTGAGAGCCTTACCACTCAGCCACCGTGCCTCCGATATAACCAACACTTTAAATAAAGAGATCACGTGAGCAGCCCTTGTCAGCACTCGTCATCAATTGAACGACTACCAACAACTTAACTTAGCCTTTTGATATTCATGTTTAATATGATACTAAATTAACTAGCAAGCTCTATGGATATTTTGCTCATCAAGCCAGACACTATTTGTTATCAGCACAAAAATTGTTACATGTTTTTCTGTGATTAAAGACACAGACCAAAAAAATATATTGAATTTATAGTGGTTTCATTTCACTCTGGAATAAATCTGAAATTTTTTCTAGCCCAAAAAAGCTCGAACGGTTCCCTTGACAGGCTTCCTGCAGACTGCGCAGTCTTTCAAAGCTCCCGCACACTCAGCACATGACACCAGGTGACCACAGGGCAGAAACACCACCTCAACATCTTTGTCCATACAGATCTTACACATCGTCTGCTGGCGTAGTTCATTGTTTCTCTCTTTTATTTGGCGAATAGATTCTGATAATAAAATAACAAAATATAATAAATTCAATTTTCTTTTTTTTTATTCCGATAAAGATTATATCTTATCTTGTAATGTCTTTTACCAAAACGTACATCTAAATAAACAGATGCTTATGAATAATGGAAATATTTTTTACTCAGTATATAAAATTTCAATCAACTTAATTGTGACTGAGCGTCGAAAATTTAGTGAGTTTTTTTTTTTTTTGTTACTTCACTGATCTTTAAATGTGTACTTTAAAATATATTTAAAGCATATTTTTAAAATACTATTATATTATTAAGACTATGCTAATTATTTACCCTGATCTTGTTCTGTGGCGGATTTACGCATTGTTCTCAATTGTCGGTTGCTTAAATGTGGATTTGTTTCGGATTCCTCAGTCAACTTTTTTAGTAGCACATCAGCAGACATGATAACATTCTCTGAGAAAATCAGATATTGAATTATTTCTGATGTAATATGTATGTCTTTTTAATGTGACAAAAACTATATATCAATTTTTTATAGTATAATATTAAGGTAAGGCACTTTTAAATAAAAAATAATCATAATAATCTTTATTAATCCATAAGGTGATTTCTCTAAAAATGTGTGCATTACACAAAACATTATAATTATATAAAACCAAAATTTACATTCACACCAGACTCACTCATAATTTACATGCGAAAAGTTTATATCAAATATTTTCTATTTAATGATTTGATTGCCAGGGGAAAAAAGGGGTTTTTGTGTCTGTTTGTCTTTGCAAAATTAAAACAAATTCTCTCTGTAAGAAGAAACTAAAATTACCTTGTGATTTTAAATAACTTGCAACTTCCAAAACTTGTGTCTCTTTATATCCAAACTCAATCATAGCTTTTACCGCAGCGTCTCGTTTTAATGGTTGGCTTTTACTGTCTAGAAGGAAAATGATACTTTCAGTAATGTTCTGTTATAGTTCTAATTGCTTAGTCATTCGCAGCTTTATATTAGTTGGCAATGTATGTGTCGTGGTCAAAGCCCTAAGTGTGGCCATGACGTGTGACCGATGTCCGATGTACTTGAAGCTATGACTGTTAATGCTACTTTGACCGATCACTTCACGAAGTATCCTATGTGCTGATGTAATACTATCAGGCAAACTGCGAAGAGACAGTCCCTCCCTCCAGCCTGCGTATTCTTCTTGCATTGTTGTAGTATAGTTTTCTGTAGGCATGCTTTTAAAGTTTAAAAGTATGTGCTATTGAGTGTATGTATCCGTTTCCATGGTGACGGTGGGAAGAGATTAACGATTGTATGGTTGAACATAGGTGGCATTGTCATCGTTTGGTCTTAAGAGAGAAAACTCCAGAACGTGAGATTTAAAAGGTTGTGTTATTGTAGTGAGCTTGATGTTGTTAAAACAAAAGTCTAGTATATTTATTTTATCACATATCAACTTGATTTGGTCTATATTATAATAAACGTTATATTTAGTAAGTTGTCGACAAAGACGTTTCTCAATTGTTTTAAATCTCATTTTAGTTGAGCTATAATATCCTACAGCGTTTTACTTGTCTAACGGCATTTAGGTGCATACATATTAACAACAATCAACAACTGGAAGTATACTAAAAAAGAAGTCACATAAATGGTTGTTTAATAACGTAGACAATAGTTGACATGATTATATTAACAAATGATAAATAACAGAATTCATGTTGTAGTTCTTTTCAAATTAAAAAAAAAATGCCTCGACTTCAAAATAACTGACCGGCGGCAAAATCTACTCTTAAAGTAATTAAAGTATCATGAGCTCAACAGATTGATGCAAATATAAAAATAACAAACCTCTGTGCATTGCAAAATCTCAATAAAAGTGCTTCTTGTTGTATCAAGTATTGTTAGAAGGTAATTATTTTCTAAAATGAAGCTATTTGACAGATTTGATAAATTAATTTAGAAATCAGCTCATAACCAGATTCTTCAGATTCTGATCAATCATTCTAAACCGTTTTGTGCTGGACCATTCGCGAACTGACCGCTCATTTAGCACATGTCTAATCAACGTGAGGCCATTATGCGGATGGGCCGGCCAGTTCGCGGTTTGATGATTTTGGGCTTTGGCCTTACCTATAAAAGTATACGTAATATAGTGTTCTTGTGAACTCACCTAGTTGAAAAGCAGCAGGAGTGCCTCCCATTGTGTCAGTAACCATTTGAAAAGAAATCTTTAAGTAAAAGAATTAAATAAGCCATAAAATACATAACAAAAAATATTAGTTGAATTCGACTTTCTAATTTATAATCAAGAGAAGCCTAATTTCGAACAAAGGAAAAAATGAAATAGACGAAATAAATGTTAAAAAATCCTCTTTTAATCAAAGAAAACATAAAATCATTATGTTGCTTAAGACCTACCTTGTCCTTGGTTTTGTTCAGCTCTTGCACCGCGTCAACGAAATTTTGTCCCATGAGTTGTCTGATGAAAGCACACTTGGGGAACCACCTGGCATGTTCTACACAGACGTCATCTTCATCTTCCCAGTTTCTTAAACCACCACCACAGAAAAAACACCTGGCACAGTCTCCGTAAGCTTTTTTAAAACCAAAAAAAAAAAAATGGTTTATAATAACTGGCGTAATGCCCAAGTAAAATAACGCAAAATGAGAAATTTCACAATTAACAATAAATGCAAGTTAATGTTTAGGATACATTAGGACTGTTAATTTGCGTGATTGTAATTTTAACTGTATATACAGATTGCATTACAAATAGTAGGAATGGAAATGATACCTGCATAATAAAATCCAGCGTCTGCCAGGTCTTCCTTTTTTATATGATGTGATGTAGGCCAGTTAGAAAATGTTTTTATTCTTTCGTTTTTTATAGCATATTCTGGACGTTTGGGTCTCTCTGTCACAATCCCAAGTTCTGAATAAGTTGGACCTTTGCCATTTCTGGTATTAGTTGCTGGATTCTGAGCATCAGACTTCTTGGGGCCTGTAGTAACAGCTTGTGCAGCCACTGTGTCCGCCTGGATGCTGGAGCTGCTACTTGCTACTGTTGCTGTGTTATGTCCGGAGAACGTGTCCTCTATTGCGATGTTTGCACTTGCTATTGAGTTCCCCTCTGTGTTGTCTGCTAACGAAGATGATTCATCTGGAAGCGAAGAGTTCTCCTCTTCCTTTGAAGAGCTGGAAGTCTGAGACGAGGTAAGAGGTAGTTGTACAGTGGGAGGCATGGTGATAGATGCATGTTCTAATGTGGCGAATGAGGTGTTTGAAGATATTCCTTCATCAAAAGGTCTCTTGTTATTGCTTGGATGTTTTTCTCTATTTTCTGACAAAGTATTTCCGTTCGCTTTAGCTCCAAGCTCCTGACTAGCGAAAGGGGCGGCATCCATTTCAATAAGTGAAGAGTTGGCATGAAGTTTGCTCATTATAAGATCAAATGACAGTTCACCATTCATATAAATTGGTATATTGTCACTGTTAAGTCCGGTCACAATAGCACATCTTGGAGACATCGTCTTGTGAACTTCTGAGACAACTTCCTGTTCTAGCCATCTATTTTTAGAAGCACAACACGTGTAACACGTGACCTTGTCATCTGATCCAGAACCAACGTAAACAAAACCTTCTCGAGCCAAAGCTAAAGCAGATTGGGCGGCATGTGTTGGGTAAGTGATAAAAGTACGAAGTCTTAGCATTTCATACTTAAAGTAGGTCCACTCAGTTCCATGTAAATGAGTTGGCCGGTTTGGTTGGACTTGTTGCGACACCAAATAGCACTGGATACTTTCAGCCCTGATGCGAAAATGTTTAAGTGAAAGCAAATCTTCCCACAATGATGCAATTTTTGATTTGCAGCTTTCTTCATTAAAAATGTGTCCTTTTTTCTCAGGCATTTCGTTTTTAGTATCTGGAATTTATAAATACATATTTAATTCTTAAACATATAAACAAGCAGACTATCTCCGCTATCTAAGAATGGGGATGCTTTTAATTGTATAAGTACTTGGAAAAAAAAAAAAGAAATGACAAATTATTTCAAAACTCTGGTCTTCCAAACATCAAATTGGCAAAAGAGAAACCTGCTTTTCATTCAGCGTTTCCTTTGGCAAGTAAAAATAAAAACGTTCCTCCTTTCCAACCTTGTAATAGTGCAGATGATGTAAAGGTCATCTGTTTCTGTGACCTACTGATATCGAGCACAACGACCAAACCGCCTTTACTTTTCCCCAACTTATGTCAGGTACCTATTAGAGCTGGGTGGACTCAGAGGCGCCCAAAGATCCCGAAATTAAAAATCCCATTCTTCCAGTCTTTATCAGGCATCGACCCCGGGACCCCGGCTCAGAAGCCAGGTGCTTAATCGCTCAGCCTACGCGCTTCCTACTTACCTTGAAATGAAGTGTTACAATAAACATGTGTTGTAAAAAAAGAATAAATACATGTAGTTACTTTCCTTGTCAGTATAATTATGCATTAAAAGGTGAAGCTAACTGAACCTTAATACGGACAAAATGACAAAATTAAAGGTAGCTTTCTAAATAAATAATTTGCACCAGCATTCTCAGCCCTGGGACACAAAGACATATTACATAATCTAATCCTATTAGAAAGCTAGGATGCTCGTGAAAAAGGATTTAAAAAATTATTAACTAACACAAAACCAAGCAAAGCAACAGGACTGAGGGTATTCCAGCAGCATTTTTTAAAAAAACGTAAAGCATCGAATTACCAACCTTGTTATACATTACATTTTGAATATACTAAAACATACAATACATTTATTACAATTCAATACAATAGCGATTATGGTTTCGGTTCGGTCAATTCTAAATTTCGTGTTCTGTTTAATGTTTACAATATAGCTAATAGCCAAATCCTTTCCTACTGCCATAAGACAATAGAATGGGTTGCCTGAACAGCCAGAAAACAAGCTAGGTAGCAGAGTTTAACTCACTGATTAACATGTATGAAGAGATAGACTGGTGAAACACGTAGTTTTTAATTATCTTCTAATTGATTTAACGTCAGTAATTAAAAAGAAAAGATTAGTATAATAAAGTTATTTTTGATATTTACATAAATAATCATCAAATTTAAATAGATTCTTGGTTTTTAAAGCCTTAAATCCAAAGTCTAGAAATTACGGATAGTCATAACTTATGTTTGTTTTTTCGGAATGTTTTCTGTACTTTAAATTCAAACAAAGTTGTTAAATATTTCATGTACCTTGTTTTTGTTGTCTTATGTGAAGTGTTTTTACTGATTCTTTTTCCTCTGGCATGTCACTGAAATGAATATATTTTAAGTGTTAAGTACATTTTTATATATGTAATGAACGAAGCTATTTTTATGTTTTACATCACATTTTATCTATCTTTAAAAACAAATAAGAACAAAAAAGACAAGATAAGAGAATATAAATATTACATAATAATGTTTGTCATTTTTGGTTGAGTAATTATGCACTCGACTGCCGATCTGAATTCCCGGGCTCGTATCCTGATTAAGAACCGACAGTTTGTAATTATAATTTAAGGTCTGCGCTATTGTCTGGTTAATTCAAACACCCACCATTGAGAATCCATGTGGAAAGTAAATTAAGTATAAAATTCAAAACCAAAACTTTTCCAAACAAAGCAAAGCTTACATTGGGAGAAATTAAATCTATTTTTGTTAAATCAACAATCTTTGTATATTACAATTCTCCTCGGGGCTCAACCATGTGTAATACCACGATAAAAAGTCAAGGAGAAATAACTCTTTTATTTCTGCAAGTCGGACTAGAGTTACCTCACGTAATTTTCACGATGACAGAGCGATGCTCAGAAAAAAAAGGGGTGGGGGAGGTCGCGTGCTACACCGCGGGTCGGCTCACGTAATTTAATTTTTGATAGATCTAAAGTCAATCCAAACTTGAAATTGGTAATAGTGGGGTTACCGAAAGGTTAGCGTTCAGTTCTGCATTTTCAAAAAGTAATTATAATTATAAAAAAAAAAACCTACTCAGTCTCGGAACCCGAGGTTTCAAGCGTTCAAGACTGAAAGTCGATACGCTAGCATTAGCTATACAAATCACTAAACAATTTAGATTGTATGGTGATTCCTAATTATCTACACAGGGCCTCTCCAATTAGCTAGTACTCTTGTTATCGACCAAAAATAACTACAGTTTCAACCTGATCCAAAGGCAGGGAGTGAGAGAAATAAGCTTTGTAAATATTCGGATATTGTAAAGTAAAGTTCACTTCTCATACCTTGTGGGCATAGGGCATCTGTTTCTGTGACCTACACTTAATGAGGGTGTTATGTGGCCAGCACAACGACCCACTAACTGCCTTTACTTTTCCCCAGTTAATATGAGGTACCCATTTAGGCTGGGTTGACTCAGAGGCGCCCGAACATCTTAAAATAAAAACTCCCTGTTTTCACCAGGATTCGAACCCAATACCCCGCTACGGAAGCCAAGCGCTTCACCACTCAGCCATCGTGCCTTCACCTGGATGTTAAGCTGTAGCATAATTTCAAAGTTAACCTACAAGTAGGAGTTTAGACTTCATTTTTTTTTCACTCTACCTATCATATATTTTTATAGAGAAAGAAAGAGATAAAGCAGAAAGGGAGAGAGAAAGAAAGAAAGAGAGAGAGAGAGAGAGAAAGAGACGAACGTTGTAATTCAATCGCTATTGATATAAAAAAATATAAGACAATGACATGCGAAATTATTCCCACTAAGTAGCCAGACAAAATGTGTCTCTATAGACCTAAATAGGCAGTCCCTTAATATTATACAGTATACCAAAGATTTTGCCTGTAATGAAGGGGCCTTTTTTTTTTCGCTCAAGTACTATACTATACTGTATCAGATCTTTTTTTTTTTTCTTTTCAACAAAATTTTGCTATGTGTACGTAAAATGCTTGGAGCTGTTCTGTAAAAAAAAATTGTGTCAGAAAGGTGTACTTACATTTTCCTAGCTTCTTTTTCTGTCTTTTTCAGTGAATATATACAGCTCTGAGTGCCGAAAATAGGCCTATACCTTTTGGATACAAAATAAGGTAATTTTTAAAAGAAGAAAAGATTAATTAAATGTTGGGATTTTCTTTTGCTTTAACACTAGATTGTGTATTCATCATCATCATCGTTCCTTTGTGTTCCTTGTGGAACATAGGGCCTCAAGAAAAACAAACCACTCTCCACGGTCTCTTGCAAGTTGTTTGATGGCTTCCCAGCTCTTTCCGGTCCTCTCGGCTTCCTCCAGTGTGCTGCGTCGCCATGTTCGTTTTGGTCTTCCTCTACGTCTTGTTCCCTGGGGGTTCTACTCTAAGGTCTGCCTAGCTCTGTAGCTGGTATCTTTTTTAAGGGTGTGACCAATCCATCTCCACTTCCTCTTCAAGATATGCATCTCTGTATTTTTCTGCCAACAGTTTGGTATTTTCTGCTTTGTCGTTACCACTTTATTTTTAGGATATTTCTCAGGCATCTGTTGATGAAGGTTTGTACTTTTTTGTTTTGTCACTTCAGTTGTTCTCCATGTTTCAGAACCATACAGTAGGACAGCCTTGACATTGTGCATTACTCTTTCATTAATCATTATATCAGTTAAAATGAAACATTAGTATATTGATTTTATATTTATAGTTAAAAAGAAACTAATAAAAAATGTGTTTTAAAAAGCGGCATAGAAGAGTAGTATTTACAACAGTGTATCAGATGTACTATTTTAAATAAAGATGAGTTGATTTAAAAATATTTAATTTAATGAAACTTAAAACGCACCAAGCATAATATAAAAGCATGTTTCTACCAATGTATTTTTAGTCTTTAGAAATCGAAATGTTCATTTATCTTCAGTGAAGCATCAATTTATGTTCATTTGTATTTCTTTTTAAATATTATTTTATTTTATTAATTAATATCTTTCTAATTAAGACATATTATAAGCTACTTGCCTGAACACAGAACTAGTCATTTTATAAAATGCCTTGGCTAAATAGGAAATGCAAAAAAACAATTCCAACAACGGCTCATGTTGTAATAAAAAACATATCAAGAACATATTTTTGTTATCTTGTTACCTAGTATATAGGCCCCTACTATTGCTACTCAGTCAAAGTAATAACCAACTTTTAACATCATCAGGTTTAGGCGCACGTGTATTATGATTAGCCTGCGTTGATAACGTTATTGACCTGACTTGAGTGTTTGTTGTTAGTAAGACAATGCACTTAGACTTAGGTATCACATATCAGTTGTATATATGTTTTCCGTTGTTCGTAATTGGTTAAGGTTTCCCTTTATCTGTGATTTAAAACAATGGAAGAAGGTGTCTGTGTGTGAGGGGTGGGGGCAGTCGTAAAATGTATTATGGGATTTTAAAAAAGATGACTTATAAAAAAACACGTGCAAAAATATGGAGCTCTGTGAAATATTTTATTTAAATATGGTCATAGTATTTATTCCATGTCATTGTTTGTTTAGCTAGGAAGGATGGACTAAATACAATATCAGGTGGCCGAGCCTTGCTCGGTTAAATCAATGCCCTGCCCAGCCTGACTGTCAGACAATAAGAAGTTCATACCGGCTTTTGCCATCCATCTATCCCAGTGGTGCTACAGCCCGTGGTCTGCTGTAGTTTTACACATCCCTTCATTCATATCTCTAAACGCGTTCTTGTTTGCAAAGAAATACACTATAGTAAGCCTAGTGACGTAAACAGCATTTTTCCCGTTTACGTTATGGAAAACTTTCATTCATAAATTTTCAATTTCATTCATAATTTATTCTAACCAAAATTAAATTGAGACATTTTCATATCGAAATAACGGTCGAACTTGAGTTTTCCCGATGTGGCCAATGAGTTGAGAATTTTTTTCTCAGTAATACGCACATACCTTGAAATTTAAAAAAAAAATCGTTAGAGCCGTTTTCGAAATAAAATTTATATATATATATATATATATATATATATATACAGGGTTGTGCCTTTATCTTTGTGTTTTTCTGAGTATTAAATTTTGCTTTTGTATTTGAAGATTAAAACTAAATAGCGGAAATTTAAGTGATAAATACAAAGTGAGGTAGGGCGTGAAAGAGGAAAGGAAGTGTGATAAAAAAGATAAAGAGCGAAAAAGGAATGGAGAGATTGTAATATTGTTATTGTAAAGTTAAAAATAATAAAATGTTATTTCCTCTTTAAACTTTCATTGTAATGTATACAAGCTTTGACAAAAACCCTTTAGGCTCATAATA
Organism: Biomphalaria straminea; assembly: GCA_021533235.1. Lineage (NCBI taxonomy): Eukaryota > Metazoa > Mollusca > Gastropoda > Planorbidae > Biomphalaria > Biomphalaria straminea. The sequence goes on from JADKLZ010000687.1 coordinate 5,737,785, forward strand.
GCTTCTCTTGCAGGAATTTAAATACAATATTCTGGGCAAGAAGCCCACTATATGACTGTATATGACTGTATACCTAAGTCAAGATATTATACGTCGGTTGTCTTGAGGTCTATGTGATATTTAATGCAATCGTGTTTTCCTTAAGACTTTTCTATTTTTGTGTAAACTTACCTATACTTCCTCTTTCTTTGAAGATGATTAAATCTTGAGTATGTATTTTGTTTCAACGTTTTTACTTGTGTTGGTAGCTTCAATTTTAATGTATTAATGCTGCAGTTATATTCTCTGTCACTTTTCTTTCTTAAGACATCTCTGGGCAATGTAGTTCTTTTCCTCAAGCGTGCCATCTTGTGTTTTTTATGTTTCATGTTTTTTTTTTTGTTTTTTTTTTTTTTTTGTTTTTTAGGTTAGATTTTATTTAACATGTTATTTAACCTGAAAACGTAATTAAAAATTAGTAAAATTAGAAAAAATATAGGTATTGGAACAAATAAAAAATAATATTTTTCCGCGCTATCGAAAAATGTTTCTACCCTGGAACCATCGAGATTTTCTGTTTAATGTAGCTACTCACACTAATATGGTCGGTAATTTTTTTTATGCATAGGTACCCAAAAAAAACAATTCGCTCAACTATTTTAAATAGGTTGATTATTTAGTTTCTACATTGTGGCAATATCAATCTCCTTAGTAACTAAAGAAATCTAGGAAACTATAGGACTTTTTAACCATAGAAACTTGCAGTGGTACTTTTTTCCACAAAGCTTTTTTCGGTGGCTGAACGGTAAAACCCTTGGCTTCTGAACCGGGGTTACCGGGTTTGAATCCTGGTGAAGACTAGGATTTTTATTTTGGGATCCTTGGGCGCCTCTGAGTCCACCCAGCTCTAAATGGGTACGTGACAATAGTTGGGTAAAAGCGAAGGCGGTTGGTCGTCGTACTGGCCACATGACACCCTCGTTAACCATAGGCTACAGAATTAGATGAGCTTTACATCATCTGCCCTATAGGCCACAAGGTCTGAAAGGGGAACTTGACTTTTTACTTTTTTATTTCAACTCACTCAGTCTGTATATCTATCTTGTAAAATTTTGTGCATATTATTTATCAATGCTCAATAAATTCGCACAATTATTTGAATTTACCTGACAGTACAAGAATCAATAAGAAAAAAAAACACCCATTAGATAATTGACTTTTGGTAATTAATTATTTTCTTTGGTATCTTGACCAAGGGAAAGAAAGTGTATTTGACTGAACCAGTTTGTAAAAGTTCAATTAGTTGCAGCTTGAAATTGTGTTAGAAACAAAGAATAGTTAACTATACAATCTTTTGTATCCATAAGCTGTTCTCTAGAAGAGTGGCTAAAATGTCGGCTTGAGTAGACTTGAGCAATGTTTTGGAATACAGATTGTTCATAACCCTATTTTTAAATGCTTTTAAAAAAATTAGCTTGATAAAATTCACCCAGATAATCCTTTCTTTTTCAACTTCCTCCTAACACCCGATTTTCCCAACTGGTTTAGATAAGCGATAAGTGTCCAAATAAAAGATTATACATACTGAATTTATAAAACTAACAGCATAAAAAAGCACTAAAAAATACAATTTTTAAAATTAAAAAAAATATTTCTAATCGCAAAGATTTATTACTGTTTATCTAATTCAATTACAAATTTAATTACATGACTGATCCAACCTAATTGATAAAATGACACTTCATATAATCTTTGTTGCTTTGTTTTTTTTAAGGATTTTCAAAGTTTTTCTTGTTAGCTTTTTTTCTCTCTGACTCTTAACCTTGTTTTATGCTGAAAAAAAAAAGACTACTAGAATAAAACTAATTTTTTTCCATTGCTCAATCAAAGTCTGCCAAATTAGACAAATATAATAGGACTCTAATAATTTTGTTTTTATAATTCTTCATTTAAAACAAAACAAAAACACAAGCTAAATCTACAGCCGAAATTTCTTTAAATAGCGATAACGTCATAGGGGAACTCCCTTCGCGTGTTTCCAAAAATAAAACTAGATTAGTTGACATACTTAGAAGAACTTTATATATTGATTAGCAGGTTTACAGATAATCGTATCTGCTTGGTTCTTTTTAAGTGTATTAAAATATTACTTGAAAATATTTTTTTTGTTTCAAAATAAAATATAACATTACTATTTATTAAATATTCTTTTATTACATTATCAATTCTTCAATCCTTTAAGATAAAACGTTATACACATAATCAAAACCAATACTTACCCTACACCAAGCTTGGTTGCAAGTCAGGAGAGAAATGACTATAGAAGTTTCATAATGTCTATTATAAAGCTAGCTGTATTTTTTTTTTCAGATTTCTATATTTAGTTACAGCTCGATATTCCCTTTTTCTTTTTTTAAATTATTAACTAAGCTTTTATAACTATCATTTTATATCAAGTCATGTGGAATCTCAACATGTTTCTAAGGATAAGGTTTGTCCTATCGACATCCAAATTTACTTTCCTTAATTTTCCTTAATTACTTACCACTAAAATAAAACGATGGGGGATGAGTATAGGATTTGCATCTATATAGTTTGGTTGACGGTGGCAGCTTATGTTACAAACTTGTCGTTTATATTAGAAAAAGAAAAGGATAAAAGTTATAGAGATTTAAATATCTGTTATCTATTGTGGTTTATCCTTCAAAATTCTATCAAAATTGATGATAAGAAAACTTAATATATAATCAACATTAAATGAGTTGTTTTTTTAAGGAATAAAGAGATTATTTTATTTATATTGTAATTTCGGGTGAAATAGTTACCCACACTTATACACTCAGGTACATTTTAAGCTTTTTAAAATTTGGACTCAAGATAGTGTCAACAAATGTGATATTAAAGAAAAACTCTTTGATTTCACTTCATCGTATTATATAGATTTTAGGGTGCAAAGTTTTTTTTGTATCCCAGACTAATAAATTCACACAATCATCATGGTAAGATTATCATTAATTTTAAAGAGATTTATTTATCAAGGAAGTCCTCTTTTAATTTTTTATTATTTATCTTGGCATTCTGATTTATTCCAAGATACTTATAAAGAGATGCAGAGTTTAACTCCTCGATGCCTTCAAATGCAATGTTGGTGTTCGCTGCCTTGCCCTTTTTTATGCTTATGATGCCACATTTGTCCAGGCCAAAAGACATACAGATATCGTCTCTGAAGCATTATTATTATTATTAAAGGATTGAAGAATTGCTTTTGGAATAAAAGTATCTATATATTATTTATCAAAGTAAATAGGTCAAACGTGCAACAACACAATGCAACAAGTAAATAGGGAAGATCCCATGGCGCACGCACCACGGTGTGCATGGACCCAATCCGCACCGCACTATTTCATTCACAAAATAGCATAGACATTAAGAAATCAATAGACCGGGAAAAGGAAGTAACTTCGTGAAAACACATGTATATATATATCTACTATTGAATTACAAAAGATTTCAATAATTTCCGGAGATTTCCAGGACTTTTTCGTATGTCTATATTTAATAACATTTCAGGAGATATCGCAGGGGCTCCTGGTAAATCAAGAGGCAGCGGGAAATCTGTTATATGTTATAAAATGGTTTAATTTAATAATTTATACATCTAAAATCTGTTCCTAGATCTAGATCTAGATCTAAAACTCGAATTCAACTCTAAGAAGAACTTCTCTTCGCAAGTATAGTTTTATGCTTTAGCACATGAACATACTAATTATAGTCCATTTAATCAAATTAACATTCAAATTTGTTTTTCTTAAGCATTGTTACATGAGTGCAGCTATATTCTTAATATCGCGTAAATTAAGGTCAATTAGCCATTTTTTAAAATCTCCATTCATAGTATTTTTCATTCATGAATTCACGCATTTTTACTTATAACAAGCAAATGGGAAGATCCCATGGCGCAACATGGTGTGAATCGAATGGGAAATAATAGCCTATCCAAATCCGCACTATTTTCATTCACAAAATAGCATAGCATTTTTTTTACTTTAAAAAGATTTTAATAATGTCCGGAAATTTCCAGGACTTTTTCGACCGGCGGCATAGCATTTAATAACATTTCAGGAGATTTCCAGGGGGCTCCTGGTCAATCAAGAGGCCGCGGGAAATCTGTTGTTTTATAAAATGGTTCAATTTAATAATTTATACACCTAAAAATTAGCACGGGTCCAAAGAAAGTTCGGGACCCACTGTGGTCGCATATGTTGCAGTGCCTAAGGCCTGCCCTGGAAAATAGCGGCGTATGCTATGCCGCCGGTCGACTAGTACTTAATAAAGAGTAATGTTTATTTTATTTAAAATTTTTAATGGTTTGAAAAAAAATATTAAAACTATGTTCAGGTAATATTTTAATACACTTAAAAAGAACCGAGCAGATAGGAGTATCAGTACGTTTAGTAATCTATTAAGTTCTTCTAAGTTCTTCATATATATATAAATAGATAAAAAAATATATAATAACTATATATATATCTGTATTGGCACGTATCCCGTATGGGAGACGAACGTATGCCAAAGGCAGTCTTTTTGGTGAGCTAAAAGGTGGTCGACGTAACAACAGAGGCGCCCCACGGAAACGCTTCAAAGACCAACTTAGGCATCAACTTTCCTTGGCTGACATAGAGGAGAGCACCTGTCTGCAAGCGGCGTCGGAACGAGACAGCTGGAGGTCACTCACAAAGGCCGCGGG
>JADKLZ010000687.1:5766303-5780380 GCA_021533235.1 Biomphalaria straminea
GTTACACATACACGATGCCAAATTTAAAAAAAAAATCGTTTAGGATGGCGGGTCGGGTCACCAAAAAAATGGAAAAGCTATGCGTTAGACGGTTAAACTATGTTTATAACGATTAGATTGCCAAAAATATTGAATGAAACCCTTTTTTAGTGATTGTGCATTTTATAATATTAACTAAAAATCGCTTTGCTTAATCCTATAAACCACGTATTTTTCCCAGGATTCGAAGACTGTGTAAGATGTCGCCACCCAGGAGTCATGTGTTAAATTAGAAACTGGGAAGATGAAGATGTCTAGGTAGAACATGCCAGATTGTCAGACAGTTCCCTTAGTCTGCTTTGTCAAACAAATCGTGGAACATAAATGTGTAGATACAGTGCAGGAACCAAAACAAAGCTAAGGACAAGGTAGATATGTTCAGTAGTAACATTATGTCTAATATGTAACGATGGTAATAATAAAAAAAAATCATTTTTTGTTCAAGATTTATTTCGCAATTGTGAAATTAATATTTGTAATTTACATTAAGAGCGAAAAAAAAGGAATTCGTTCATTGCAGTAACTTCAAGTTTTATATTCTTTAGGTCATGATGGATGAGGAATCTGGAGATTCCAATTCGACTTTCAAGCGTGGTATGTAGTCACAGGACTTAGCAAGACATAATTACAATGTTTAAATGCTAAAGGTCAAATCTAGGGCAGTGCGGGCGGGGTTAACAACTGCAGGGGGGAATTAACAAGATAGGGACATTGACAAAAATGGTTTTAAAAATATCAAAATTTCCAATGGTCAACACGTCTACGTTGTTATTGTTTTGTTTTTCAAAACATTTTTTTTTTGCATTTTAACGACAATATTTTTAATTTAACGGTTGACAACACTAAAGTGCTTTAAAAGCTGATCTGTTTTTACATTAATGCATTTTTTTTTCACAGAACCATGCTCTAATTCTCAATATCGTAAAATTTTAACCCAAAAATTTAGTTTGCATGCAATGTAAAGCAATGCATTTAGTGTTTCTCATGGACTTTTTTAAGAGAGGCAGCAATATTATACATTTAGAAAATCCCGGTCTATATGTTAATTTGATTGATAACATCTAAATATGTAATAGTGTCTCTTACACGTTCATTATATATATTATTGAATAGTCTTTAGTAAGATCTCGATCTAACAATTATAAAGGAATGGTCAAGATAGATTTAAATCAACGTCTCGATTTTATGAACTAGACGAACTTCGGCATAAACAAATAATCCCTTGTTATAAAAGTCGGTATAGTCAAACTTGACCCTGCGCCGTGCTACAAAGAAGCACTTGACCACTGCCACACAAAGGCTGCAAATCAGAGGATTTCAAAGGAAGATACAATGAGGCTACTGTCCCTTTCTGATGGCATTCTAATAGAAGACTTTGGTTTGAATCTACTCCTTGACGCCATACTCTTTCTACAGCATTCATTGTGTTCATGTGTAGCTGCAGGCCACGCGATGTAGATTTCCTTGTCCCATTTAGCTTAACATTCCAGTTCATTTCTCATTAACTAGTCAATATTTTGGAAGTCTTTCCGACATCTAATACGATACCAATTACCATGCAAACTATTAATATGACATATTGGTTTCAAATGTCAAATGTTTCAAATATTGGTCGATACATAATATTATAATTAATGCAAAGCAAACAAGCCAAGAAAGTTAGTGACTGAATCCTTCTGTGACTTATTAACAATTTGGTTATCACAAGTGTTCTGGTTTTAAGATGATTATAATTTAAACAATATTAAGGATCAAACCAAAGTTCTCCATGTGTGGCTAATGTTTTGTTTTCTGAAAGCAGACCGCTTTAGTTTTAAATTTAAATATGGAAGCATTTTTTTCATAAAATACACCACATTTTTGTACATCAAACAGATCTATTGACACAAAATGGAGATAACAAGCAAGCGAGATATTTATATAAAGAAGAGAACAGGCTGGGAACATTCGCCACGTACCCAACATCAGCGGCCATGTCTGCAGTGGTTCTGGCTCAGTCTGGGTTCGCCTACACTGGAACAGGCCGCGATGGAGACGACAGAGTCACCTGCGTATTTTGTCAGGCAGTGAGATCCTCTTGGAGACCAGAAGAAGATGTTGAGGAGGTTCACAGAACACTTTCACCGAATTGCACAATAGTGACTGGACAAAACTCTGGAAATGTTCCTATAGTGTACAGTTCGTCTCGATCATTTCAAGAATTACTTAATGCAGCAAGTTCTATACGTAGTAGTGACTCCACACCAAACAGACGTGAAAACTGCAATACAGAACACACAGAAAACCTGTTAGGAGCCACGAATTTGACAGAATCAGAGAATACATCTACCCAATCATTGTCAAAGCAAAATACAAGTACTACTAATAGAAGCATAGCCCAAAATACAAGCAGTATTAACAGCTTAACCCAAAATGTACGTAATAATAATAACAATATCGCCAATGGACCGACATACTCAGAGCTGGGAATTGTAACAGACAGACCAAAACGTCCTGAGTATGCATTGAAATCAGAAAGATTAAAGACATTTTCAAATTGGCCAAGAGATCATCATCCGCAACCTTCAGAACTTGTTGATGCTGGATTTTTCTATGCAGGTACTGTGTTTTTTTTTTTTATTTTTTTTTTAAAGAAATCCAAATTTTTAGTTCCGTTTTCATAGCCATTCAAAGTTTTTTTATTATTTAGTTATTAAGTCTTTTTATAGAACAATGAAAGTCATGGTATTGAATGTACTGAAATATATTCTAAATATTATTTAAGCAAATGTAGGAAAATAGAGACAGTTATGGAGAAATCCTAACTTTGATCAGGATACAAAAATGTATATGTGTTTTATATTTCACCAGGTTACGGAGACTGTGCCCGATTTTTCTACTGTGGTGGAGGTCTACGTAACTGGCACGATGAGGATGACGTCTGGGTGGAGCATGCCAGGTGGTTCTCTAAATGTTCTTTCATACGTCAGCGCATGGGGCAGGTCTTTGTGGACACTGTCCAGGATCTGAATAAAACTTTAGACAAGGTACATGTTTCACTGGACTGTAGATGTTTGTTGCTGCTGATGTAGTTGCTGGGTAATGATATAAATGTTGATATTATTGTTGATGTTGATGTTTTTCTTGTTGATTTTAATGTTGTTTTTGTTAATGTTGATGCTGTTGATGATGTTGTAGTTGTTGTTCTTGTTGATGATGATGTTATCGTTGATATTGTTGTTGATGTTGAGGATGTTGATGATGATGTTGCTGATGATGTTGTTGTTGTTGAAGTTTTCATTGATAATGTTTATGTTGTCAATGTTGCTGATTTTGTTCTTGATGTTGCTGATGTTCATGTGGTTGATGGTGTTTTTATCTTTCTAACAATTGTACTTCTCTAATATGACAGATCACCTATGAAGCAGTTGCTAATAAGATGGGAGTGGCTGCTCTATCAGCATATCGGCTCAGTGAGTTAACGTAACTCTTTAGTAAATGTAAATATTTTTATGTAACACTTTACTGTATGCAGATCTTGAAGTAACTCACAATTACTTCAAAGTATTTCTGTTAAATAGATGCCATGTATTTCGCTCATATTTGTTTGCAGTGGTTGCCTGGTCATAAATTGTAATATATCTTTGATTATTTAATTGTTTCAAGAGTTCTATTTAGCGTTTGTACTTTTAGATATTAAAGAAGAAACACTTAGAAAGGACCCAGCCGTTAGAGCAGTTGCGGAATTTGGATTCCCTATGAACGCTGTCATTGAAATGGCTAAAATTGTTAAAGCCGAAGGAATTATTGTGTCATGTTAACATAAATTATTTCATTGCAGTTTAAATTGGAAAATTTAGTTAAAATTTGCAGTGTTCATAATTTTTTCTCAACAACACGCTTTGTAGATAAAAAGGCAATTTACCACAAATCAAACTAAACTTTCAAACAATACCAAACTTGAAAATGTAACTTATTTTTCCAATTATTCAGAACTATTTATGTGTTTTTTTTTTATTTAAAATTATCAAACACATATCATCAGGGGCGGCCCTAGCAGTGCGCGGGGCCCTGGGCGAGCGTCATTTGCGGGGCCCTTAGCCGTAAAGGTAGACTATATATATATATATATATGTGCGTGTGTGTGTGAGTAACTGGCGCGTTAACCAGTAAGCTTCGGGCAGGAGGGGCTCGTTAGCCATGGCTGGCTACCCAACTAGGAGAAGGAAAACTCTGATTTCAAACCTCTGCTGCCTTGCAGCTATACCCAATCAAGGGAAAGGCTTCGGGAGTCAACCCTGAGGAAAAATCAGGAGCTGGCGACCCTAAGGCAGTTTGCCGCACCCAGTGCTACACTCTGGCAGAACCTGCGACGCTGCTGACCCCAAACTGTATCGGCACTGCCGTTCTGTTGGATACATCAGCTGCGTGGAGAGGGGGGACTGATGTGTGGGCGACATCGTTCCGACCACAGCTTATGCCCAGGCATTCATCTCATTTCCATGAGATGATCCATAGTCGCTTTGCGACTGACGGTGGCCATAGAGAGTGTGTGAGTGTCGTACCACATCTCGCTAACGGGCTAATCCGTTTCTAATGCTGTAACAATGATAATACAGTATGTCCGCCTCAAATCTCTGGGCCTTATTTTTGTAACAAAACATAGAACATTACGTAGGTACTGCTGGTTCACTATTAGCCGCATAAGTGCATTATATACTGTATTTTAATTGTTCTGCATTAACAGATGCAAATAAAAAAGGAAAACACTCGCCACTACTAATATTATGTCGCCTCTCTCAATCTGCAAATTGAAGCCAATAAGATGTTATTTAAGAATAAAGTGTGCTATAGGAGCTATAGTGGTCCATACACTTTTGAAGACCCAACTTTTGCGGGCCTTATCACAGGTTTTGTAATATTTTTTTATAAAAACAAGATTACAAAGACAGTTTGTGTGGAAACACAAACTCAAAATCGGCTCCCGAAGTGGTCCACTCAGGCAGGTTAAAAGGCAAGTCTCAATATTTTCAGAAAGAACATCAGAATGAAATTCTATTAAAGACAAGTGACAGAGTAGAATGGACAAAGAAGGTTGACATATCTTTTGTTGTGCCCCAGCAGACCAAGGATAGGTGAAAGTGAATGTGAAGTTCGTTGTCAACTTCTACCAGATTATGACACGCGATAATATGAAAACTACTTATTAATTGTTGTTTTAAATTATGTCCAACTTATATGTATACAAAATATATTTTTTCTCTGTGTAAATGTAGTAGTTAGTATAACAGAACTTACTTAACTTACCAAAACAATTGTAAAAAAAAATGTGAAAAAAAGTAAAACCTTTTGCATAAAGCTGTTTAAAAAAGGGGTAATTAGTATTCTCCTATATTGAAGAGCTTCCAGTGTTTGTTACTATTAATAATGAATAGTTGTAAAAGTGATGTATTTTTCTGAAAGAAACTGCTTGCATAAGTGATTTAAAAATTAGATTTTTCGGTTTTAGCCCTTGCATCAGAACTTTGAATGGTCTAAACAATGATGTCGGTTTTTCAATAACTTTTCTAGTTTACGAGATCTAAGCGGGACGGACGGACGGACAGACATACCACACAAAACTAATAGCGGATTTTCTCCTTTCGGGGACCGCTAAAAATACTGCCACGTTTTTTTCTTTGCACAGTAGCCAATTGGAAAAAGTAAACTTAATATAGGCTATATGTCTTCGCCAAACTTGTTGAAAGCTGATTTGCCGAAATAGCGTACAAGCACATCAACTGGTGAGGCAGTTTAAATCCGAAAATAGTATACGTTTATGAAATTAAATTGCCTACTGCGAAAATCTGACCTTCGCGTGCGGTCTAAGAACGTCTCACCAGCGACAGTAGAGAATACACTGCATAATTGTTAATTTTGTTTCTATGCTTTTTTCTAAATAAATGGATAGTATAAATTAATATTAAACGCTAAAATACAAGAAAATTAATAATTTTTTTCCCCACATTGAAAAAAAAAAGAAAAACGCCGTACCGGTGTAATGGTAAAAAAAAAAACAATTAGTCAGAAGTTGCATTTATGTTCCTGCAAATGTTATAAATGACTCTTTCATATACAATGTCTCATAATGCAATGAGTAGTTCAAACTTTATCATTACACATTTTCCTTATAAAATCCGATTAGATGTCGTTATTTATATACGAAATAAACGAGTAGGATTGGTTGCTTCAACTTATGTGTTTTTATTGTGAACTATTAAACGATGATAGCCTCTTAGACTCGGCTGTCTTTACCGAAACTGAACGGTATGTCGAAATCAAAATTTAAGTTAAGAGCTTAAATGGCAAATGGTATAATTAATATGCTGGGAAAATATTGAGTAACAAGTCCTTGTTTATAATCACTCATTTAGTTTTCGAAGTTGGTGACAATAAAATCTCCCAGCGCGGGGCCCCCCTCAGGCGCGGGGCCTGGGGCGGTTGCCCCACTTGCCACCCCCTAAGGCCGCTACTGCATATCATCCAGAATCAGTTAACATCCATTTTTGATATATTATAGATTGCCTACCTTTAGAATAACATGTTTTTATATGTGTATATGACTTTAAAATGTTTTTTTGTCACTAGATTCCGGTTTATCTGCTGGCAGACTTTTGGCTCGACTCAAACAAGAAAGGGGTGACAAAGTTCATGCTCCTAGACCTCAAGTTAATCAAAGCGCATCTAATGGCGCCTCTAATGACTCTGGTAAGTTCTGAACTAAACGATAACACAATTATGAAAGAAACAAATCATTTTGTCATTCATTGTAGACAAACTATTGGTTCAGATTTTCTGTAATAGTTTTTTTTTTTTAGATTATCTTTTAAAAAACAAGATCATAAAGATAGTATGTCTTTCTTTAGTTCAACAGAAACCATGTTACTATTGTAATAATACAAATATTCATAGGCTTTTATGTATAGTTTTAACATGCTTTCTATGAAAAAAAAGGTTTAGTTGTCAGAAGAAATTTTAGCCTTGACCTTAAGGTGCAAAATTACTTACAAGTATTTTTTAGTGATTTTTTTAAAAGATGAATGTCAATCTAGATCATAGACTATATATATACAGGACTGCCAACTATGCGCACCAAGCCTATATTTTTCAATTAAATAAGTCCCGTCCTTCGGTTGCGTTCTACTATTGGTAGAGGGACTTCCGGTGAATGTGTTTACTATATAAAGAAACTATCACTAAAGATTTGTATCACCAATTTTACACCAAATGATGAATGGAAACTTAATTGCCATCGAAGATTATTCAGAGGTAAATGTGCACAAATCAATTTGTGACTTAGATCTATAACTCTAAAGCTTTATAACTATTTTTATTAGCCAATATAGACTATTTAGCCAAGCATGTATAGTTCGTGTATTTAGTTGTTTACGACATTGATTAAATCCATGTTCTTGGCAAATAGTTAGAATGAGTTAAAGCACATTTATATGCTCTTACTATAGTATAATAGGCCTAAATGAAATTGTGTTTACAAGTTTAAAAATAGTCATATATTAGGCCAATGTGTAATGTCAAAGTAATAGATTTAAGCTTATAAAGTTGTCTACAAGTTGAAGTGTAAAGTTTAAGTAAAATAGGCCCAATATGTTTTTTTTTTAAAAGGACTATTTAGGTAATCTATATACCTCTCTCTTTTTCTCTCAATATAGAGGTTATTTTTATGAAGGCTATGTATGCATCCTTCAGTCTCAAAAGACAATGGATGCGCCCAGATTCCAGATGAACCACTGGTTTTGGTTTATTCATGCCCTTTTTTCTGTCTTGGTGAGACTTATTGTAACACTTTGGTGAACACTTTGTATCTGCAGCTGTCAAAGCATTTACTAGCCATTGTAATCCTTATTGCAAACAGGCAGTGAATGCCGCATTGTCGGCGAACATCAGCTCCTTATTCAGGATACGTCGTCCCTTCAATTTGGACAAGCCAGTTTAAGGAGCAATCCATCCGATCTACTGTGGATATATACTCCATCTTCCAGAATTGTAAAGGAGCTATCATGACCCGTTACCTATCCCTTAGTCTGGTGGACCGTTGGGACACCAAGCAAGACTTGTAGACTTCTTTCTCCATTCCTCTCTATCCTTTGCCCTGTTTAGAACTTTTTTCAATGGTAGGCCCTTCCATCCTTTTATGTTGTCTTCTTACCGCTTTCTCTGCCTGCCTCTTCTTCTTTTTCCTGGAGGAATGTCTTTGCGAGCCCCGAAGATCTAGTTATATGGCAATAGATTTTAAGCTTGCGTTTTTTCACAGTAGTTAGCAGGTCACCATGGGGTCCGATTGCTGCAATAACCTTGTCTCTAATCTCTTGGTTTGTGATGCGGTCTTTAAATGTGATGCCTATGATCTTCTGTAGCATCTCAATTCCATTGCTAGGGTCCTCCTCTCTAGCTCTGCAGTCAGCGTCCAAGACTCACATGCATATAGAAATGTGGCCATGACTAGGGAGTGCATCAGTCTGATTTTGGTGCCAAAGGATGCGCCCAGATTCAGGCTAAAAATCGATGCAGAAAAGTGTTGGGGCCGAAACACATCCTTCCTTTACCCAGCTCTTGATGGATAACAACCTAAACTAGAGGAAGAATTGTCAAACTGTACAGATCCTATCATGTAAAGCTGACACTATTTTCAATTGCTTATTTAGACAGCCAATTTTCTCTGCTTAAGTATAAACACATTGCTAAGTAAAGATCAAATTTCTATTACTTTCTACTCAAGTCACTCAAGAGAAATTTTATTTAGAAATGAAAAATTATTTTAATGCATGTTTCATTTTTTCGAAATGTATTTCTTTGATTGTCACTAACTTTTAAATCGAAGGTGATTAAGCACAAGTGAGATTATCTTTAACTTTCAACTAATTTGAATTTCTTTTCTTTTTTTTCTCAGTTACTTATGGATTTTGAGGATTGTACAGCAAATAGAGGAACACATTTTATCTGCTTCCACTTAGACAAACAACATGGAAAAGTGCTATTGCACTGAGTTGAAGATATATGTCATTTAAAGTCTCTTGTGTCTTTGACTTATGAAAACAAAATGCAACAGCAAATTATCAGTCCACACATTCTAAAATGATGAAAAGCACTGTAAGCTGCATTATTAAAAAAATGCTCTAAAGTGAAATACATCTAATAAATGTTCTTTCTCAAGATAATAAAAAAGGCTGAAGAGTGATCTTGCATTATACAGCATGCCTAGTGCACTCTGGTCAAATCTGATTTGTGGACTTGTGAGAAGAAGGAGCATGCAAACTCAAGCTTGGGGTGCCACCCAGTCAAACAACTTATGTTGACATGAATTGACTAAAGAAATCTATAGCTAAATTATGTTCTGGAAGTGAATACACAGGATCAATTGATGGACATGAGGGTATAACTCACTTCATCTTTTTGCAAATCCAATTACAGTTAGAATGAAGGGATGACATTATGGATAATATTCTAATTGTGTTTTATGAAAAAAGAATACATCATTTTCATATTGATTAAATGAAAATTATATTGATTTACAAACTAATTAAAGTCATAAAAACAATAGTTTTTTTTTTTTTAAAGTATTAATGATTAAGTTGATAGGTGATCTGAACAGTACAATATTTATATTAACTTTGTAAAAATATACTTCTTTTTTTTTTTTGAGAAATTGAGAAATAATAAACAACTTTGTTATATTTAAAATAGAAAATACAGTTTCCCTATTATTTAGTAGAAAACAATAAAAGTATAAAAATATTTGATAAATTGTACAAATTGTTTTTTGAGCATACCTGCAAAATTTATCATAATTAATATTTGTTTTTGCCATGCCAAATTGACATAGCAAGTAGAGATAATATATACCTGTATGAAAAAAACTATTAAATTATTATAGACTTTGTATGGGAATGTGTCTTTAGCTTGACTGAATGAGAAAGTTTGAGTAATCCAATAAGTTTTCAGTTGTATGTTATTTAAAAAGACAGTATAGTTTTTAAATTTTTTTAGTAGGCTAGTTGGCTATATACAGATTACATTTACATTTATAGTAAAAAAAATAAAAAAAATTTAATAATTGAGAATCTAACAAGTTTTCCAAGTTGTGTAACTATTTATTAAATGTCTATTATACATTTTAAAAAAATATTTAGTAGAAATAATTTTTCAAATTACTTTCTAAAAAATATAATTAGTTATAGCAATAATGCTCAAGTCCTCATAAATTGTAGTTTCGAAATCATCATAGGAAGGACAACATTATATTCATGAGCTTTCCGCTAACAGCAAGATACTGGTAGGTATTTTGAAGCACAGTCATTCACCTTTAACTCAGAGGATCACAGGCACTTGACAATTTCTCATACTGTGTTGGAATAGAAATAACATGCATTTATTTCATAACATGTCACCAATTCAATGTTAGTTACATATAGTACCAAACTTACCAAACTTCCATATGTTTAAGTACTTTATGGATGAAATCAATTTTGAAAACATATAACAAAACAGTTATTTAAAAGGTATGTTAGGACAAAAGTTTTACATTATAAATGTGATGAGAATGTATTATGAAACAAAATAGATGCAAACAAATATTTAAAAAAAAAAAAGTAATATCTTGTGTGCTTTTGTATAAATGTTAGCTCTAATCATGTATTTGTTTTTTAAATGCACAATTATAAAACAAATTTCTTCACAGATAATAAAAATTATTGTTATTATTACTATTATATAACCTTGACATTTTAAATTATATCTTACATAGAATGGAATGTAGTTATAGAAAAGGCTGTACTGAGTATTTGAAAAAAAATATTTGAAAATCATTGTTTAAAATCATACATAAAATTATGGACATTTCTTTGCAAATTTAAAGGGAGAACTTGGATTTATCGTTGGTCCCTATCTCAATTCCTGTATGCTCCCATCCTTAAACTATCGCAATATTTCTGAAAGAACAGTAAAGGTTAAATCATATTTTCAAAAGCCTTTAGTGTTGTTTTTTTTATCTAACCGTGACGGACAGACCAACCAACAGACAAAACGCACCAAAATATGCTTCTTTCATTCTAATGGGGGCATAAACATTTTTTTTTAATCTGATTTTTGATTTTTGTCTGTACTTCAGTGCTGATTAGTCTACAAAAGGTACTCTAGGCAATACCGAAACGACACATATGACGATACAATAAGGATTCGGAATGCTGATTCACAAACATACAAGTTTGTTATATATATAGTAAAATAATGCAAGCTTATTCCTGCCAAATAAAATATCCAACCTGCATAAAAATCATAGCTCAGTATCTCGTATACTGCATAATGACTACACTGAAACAATAACTAGAGTCCACTCTACAACTGTAAAAGCAACCCTTATTATATGTTACCTTGCATTCAAAAAAACATCTCACAAAAAATAAATAATCCAAAACCAAAACAGTTTTGAGGTCAACAACCTGAATTCCCCCCCCCCTTGTCCTCTTTAGTTAACTGGAGACCCAGGCTGACCAGAACTCAGTCCTGACAATTTTTTTAAAAATTTAAGAAATTAGTTTAGAATCGTGTCATTGCCGGGCTTTACGCTAGTACACGAAAGTCGCGATAAAAGTTAATTTTTAAAAAATTTGCGTGATATCTATGTGACAAAAGCATTTCTTATAGTAACATTTCCTCCCTTACATTTACGTAATAGTTTCAGAATTGGTGTTTGTTATTAAAAAATCGCTTGTATAATTAATTTTATAAATTAAACGGTTTGCTTTTAGAAAATTAAAAGTAGCCGTTGCACCTAAACTTTTCAACCCGCATTTAATGGTGAAATAATATTTTTCGTATCTCTTCTAGTTTTGGCGCCCTGAGTGTGACAGACGGACAGACAGACAGAAATTCATTTTAGAAAATGTGCGTGATATCTACATGCCAAAAGCATTTCTTATAGTAACATTTCCTCCCTTACATTTACGTACTTGTTTCAGAATTAGTGTTTTGTTATTAAAAAATCGATTGCATAATTAATTTTATAAATTAAACGGTTTGCTTTTAGAAAAATAAAGTAGCCGTTGCACCTAAACTTTTCAAGCCGCATTTAATGGTGAAATAATATTTTTCATATCTCTTCTAGTTTTGGCGCCTTGAGTGTGACAGACGGACAGACGGACATTTTGCACCAACCTAATAGCGGCTTTTCCCCTTACAGAGGCCGCTAAAAAGTAAATTTCCCCTTACAAACCTTGCGGTCTACAAGGCAGAAGACGTTAATGTCATGTTTCTTTGGCCAACGATTAACGAGCAGGGTTAAAAAAAAAAAGTTTACAACCCTTACATTCCTTACTCAACTTTTGAAACATACATGTCACAACAAAAGTTGAAAAATCTTAGTAGACATACGCCATTCGTTCCATAATGACTACATCAAGTTGTAGCGAAAAGGAGACTTCTGTCCATCAGTCTAGTGTCTAAAAGTACAAAAAACTATCAGCGCTTTTAGTTGACTGCTGAAATTCCTAAATGTTGCTAGCGAAATCATTCGTAGCAAACAAATTCCCTTTGACAACTGTTTGAGATGGGTAAAAAGATTTTTTTTAAATATATAAGAAATACAATCTTCGCAATGGTTTTGAGAGTTTACCTTCACAAAGATGATGCAAGATACAATTTATAAAAGCAAACACTCAAAAACTCACTTGTTCAGTTGGCTATGAGAAAACATAGAATAGAATTGATCTACCTGATGACAGGGTTACTGCAGCGATCGGACCCCATGATGACCTGCTAACTATTGTGAAAAACGCAAGCTTAAAATGTATGGCCATATAACAAGATCCTCGGGACTCACAAAGACCTTCCTCCAGTGAACATTACCAGGAAAAAGAAAAAGAGGCAGACAGAGAAAGCGGTGGGAAGACAACATAAAAGAATGGACGGGCCTTCCATTGAAAGAAGTTCTAAACAGGGCAAAGGATAGAGAGGAATGGTGAAAGACAATCTACAAGTCTTGCTTGGTGCCCCTACGGTCCACCAGACTAAGGGATAGTAACACTACAGGTAACAGTTAATCTGATGTCAACATTTCACGTGTCACGTTTGAGTTCAACTAGTGTGAACGTGTATTATGTTTCTTTAATTAAAATGTATTTTTAATGCAGAAATTTTAAAACAAATTTACTCATGAATAATATAAATGTTCAATATTATTACTAAATCGACAAAAACATATAAATAAAGTCGTCTGTATGTAGCTACTCAATAAACGTCTCTGTATGTTGTGTTGCTTATGTGGATGTTGATTTTGAATAACGAGTTCATGTAATCACATCGATATTCAAATAGCAGTTTTAGTCTTAGTTTTGGTGCGCTTTCTTAAAAGAAAAAAAAAATTAGATACACATAATGATTTCTAGTATTTTGAGTTTTGTTAACAAAAAATTAAGTTAGTTTATTTGCATGAAAGTGAAAAGGTTTTCAATTTTATAAAAATATACATAGGTCAATTTACAGCAACCTGCTTCTGTTGTGAAGGAACTCACGGCGACTGGAAAGGTTTTGATTGTATTTGGGTGAAGCATGCCAGATATTTCCCTGGATGTGCTCTTCTAAAACTACAAATGGGACAAGATTTTATTGATACTGTGCAGAAACTCTCACGATTTAAAGACCAGGTTAATATTTAAAAAATAATTAGGAACATATATTATTTATTTATGTGTAAAAACACTAACTCTTTGCAATGTTTGTTTCTAATTTTGTATGTCCCTTGTTAATGATATTGGTACTCAGTAAGATGTATGACGTTAAAATGTTACGATTTTGAAACAAAAACATAGCAATAATTAAAACGGCTGACTTAGAAATTGTCATTTGTATCAATCACAGACCAATGTACCAATAATTATTGAGTTCTCAAATCTGATGTTTTTATTATTGCTATTATTATTATTGAGATCATTTTCTTTCAAAGTAGTTGAAATTCTGAAATATATTGTTATAAACATATATATATATATAAATATAAATATAAGCA
>JADKLZ010000687.1:5780480-5799592 GCA_021533235.1 Biomphalaria straminea
ATATTATATATATATATATATATATATATATATATATATATATTGTGCTTATATTTTGGAGGCCAACTTTTTTTTTTTAAATACTTAGCCTTCATTCGCTTCGAGAAAAGTTCAGCGTTGAAGTACTTTAAAGCTTTCTTTGCATTCTACTGTTCAGTAGAGACCTATGAAAAATACAATTATATTTAGCACGTTATCTTCAATTTAAATATATGATTGAACTATTAATATATTAGTTTAGAATTACTTTGTTTCTTTTTTTTTCAGATCACACTTGAAAACGTCAGGACTGACATGGAGGCTTCTGGTGTTCTTTGCCATTTTAGTAAGATCTGTTTAGATTTGTTCTGTTTTGTTTTAGGTTTCATATTTTCTTTTAGAATTGAAGATTGTTACATCCTAGCAGGGGCGGACTGGCTATATGGGCATTCGGGCAAATGCCCGGTGGGCCGGTATCCAAATGGGGCGGCAGGACCACAGCAAGAATCTTCTTTTTTGAAATCACGTCTGTATTTTATAAGAAAAGGGCCTCATAGATGCAACTATTAAATTGTTAAACGTTTTAAAGTATTCCTTTTTCTGGGGAAGTGGCCTCTGAGCAAAGTAATTTCTCAAAAATCTCCACTAAGGCCTACTAATTTAACATATTTTCCGAAATAATGTAGTAGCCTACATCTGCAAAGCTTCATCCTTTTAGGGCCAGTACACTTTGCGATTAAAAAACAACAGAAAGCCTTTATTGCTTAAAAGTTCACTGTAAGCTTGTGTACAGGTGTCGTTCAATACGCAATCATATTTAACTTAAAGATTTTGAGGACAGGTAGCCCTAGAACTGGATATCAATCATATAATGAACAATTTAAGGGCCGGATGGTACAGAAATGCCCGGGCCTATTTGGATACCCAGTCCACTCCTGCATCCTAGCCGTGACCTCCCCTACGACTGCAGGAAAAATTAAGGCAGGCAAGGTTTAAACCCGAGACCACCAAGTTCAGTGCGCGCATAACAAGCTATACAATGATATTCTCGTGTCGTGTCGTGTTAGCTAATTTACCACTTAATTTATCTGAGTAATTATAATATTATATATTTAATTTCATAGTAAAGTGATTTGATATCAGAAAAAAACAAGTAACCATTACATCATAACTTTAAATTGTCTAAAACATCAAGATGTCCAATTTTCATATCTTTTCTAGTTCATGTGATCTAAATGGGACAGATGGATGAACCATCTGTATTGACGGACAGGTAGATCACACACAAAACTTAAAATCCACTATTCTCCTTTCGGTGGTGCTAAAATTGCGTTTTGACATTTAAATTCTTACCAGAAATAATATTACTATGTTGCATTACAAATTAAGTTCCATTACATTATGTTTTAACTTAATCAAATATATATCATATATGATTTCATTTTTGATTGATCAAAATGCCAGAAATGAAAATGTATCCGTCTTATTGTCAATTTTCTTGATAGAAAAGCTTATGGTAAGAAATAGTTCAAGGTTTAGTGTAAGGTCTAGTTTTAAAGACTTTCTTCATGAATGCTGTCAATTAGTCGACTTCAAATAAAAGTATTAATCACAATTTCAGTACTATCCATAAGTACAGTTTTTTTTTAAATTGATTCAGCAGTTTTCATATTAATGTAACTGGTTCGTAGCTAAACGTAATGTTTAATCTTTTGGTGGTGGTATAAATTATAGTGTAAGGTTTTTGTACATTTCAATAGAATGTCAACCAAAATTATATGTAGCAAAAAAAAAATAAGATGATATAAATCTATTTATTAATATTGCATTAGCATGGTCATTTAATAAACCATAGACACGTATTTATTTTTTTTTTTTTGTTGTTTGTTTTTTTCTATTCAAAAGTATTTTTTTTTATCCGCTGGTGTGGTGGGTTTCACTCAATACACTACGAACTCCCCTCCCCCCCCCAAGTGACACCACTGTCACTAAACTTCTTCAGTATTTAATTTACCGATAAACTCACCCTACCATCTATCCCAGTTATAACTATAAGGTTTCTAAATAAGTCCAGTACAGACTTTAGCAAAAGTAACACTGCTATTAATAACAAGTATAGCTTTTATATAGCGCTACTTTCACGCATGTAGCATGCTCAGAGCGCAATGGTCCAATCTCATTTGTGAACCAGTTGGGGGGGGGGGGTAGCTGGGATAAACTTTTAAGTGCTGCCTTTAGGCGCTCAGTAAACACAACTCTACTCGAGTTGGGTTCGAACCTCAAGCCCAATAATTTGTTTAAGCGTACTTATTTTCTCGATCACCCTCAACACTAAGCGGCTTAGTAAAATATAAAAAAAAAAATTAAATTTGAACCTAGCTGTCTGTGCTATGGGAGTGGGCGCAATGGTTGATCTACTAGCATGAGTTCTGGTTAAGGGTGATGTCATTCCAGTGGAGTATCGTTTATAAACTGCCCATGGTAGGTGTATTACAATCTTAGTTCAGAACTTGAATACAACTTAAACAAATTATATTAAAACAAAACTGAACTAAATTTTTATTGCCAATATATACAGCTTTCAATTTTAATGTAGACTTATTTAGAAACATGATTGACATACTATATTCAATATATTAACAAAGCTGAATTATTCAGACACCACGATTTCGACTCTAACTTCAAATGTCTTTCATCAACATTCGCTCATATTTATAAGCTCATCTGTCGTAATATTAAGCTCTGAAACAGATGACCTTAACATCATTTGCTCTTTATATCCCAAGATCTGAAAGGGGAACTTTAATTTACTACTGTCGTAATTTAACTCTTGGTTGCATCAGAATTCATCACTAGTACAGATAGAATTCAGTGTTTCTCAACCTTTTTTGTCTGCCGGCACAGTAAAAAAAACAACAAAAATTTCGCGGCACACCACGAAGAGAAACAGTTGTTTTAAAATAAAAAGAAAAAAAAAAGATTTACCAGTTTTTAATCATTACTTTTAATGTGAAGGTTGTGCCTGTTTTTGAGAGCAAATGAGATCTATCCGAGGCTCCAAAGTCGACAAACAAACTTGCATTTCATCATCTATTGAAAGAAGTCTCTCTCTTTTCTTAGACTTGATTTCAGTCAGTGCTGAAATCCAAATTCACAAAACCATGAAGATGAAAATGCAAGAATTATTTTGATTGCATTTAAACTGATTGCTGGATATATTTTGCTGATTGAAATCCAAAAATTATCCAGGCTTTTCTCGGCAAAACTTGACTTAAGAACTACATCGTTCTTAAAAGGGCAATGTATTAAATAGCTAGCTGGCTATTTGTTGTAAAAAATATTTTCTCCTGTAAAGTGCATTCTAAAAAATATGTTTTTAAAGGCCGTTTCTTTGGTTTACAGTTAACGAGGGTGTCATGTGGCTAACACAATGGCTACCTACCTATACTTTCTCTTCAACTATTGTCATGTACCAATTAGAGTTGGATGTACTCGGAGAAGAAGGTCCTTAAAGTCCCTAAAAAAAAAACAAACAAGTTTTCACTGAGATTTGAACATTGTTGGATGCCAAGTATTTCACAACTCAGCCACCTCACCCCTTAATTAAATAACGTTTCTTTAATATATTTAAAAAATACAATCACTATAAAATTTAAAAATACAGATTTTTATTGACTTCTTTATCTCTTGCAGGCAACAGACTTTCTATCAAAATCAGCCAAAGACCAGATCAAAATTCTCAAAATGTGCTTCAAAATTCAATGTTATCAAAAGAGCAAGGTAATGACTATCTCCGTATTTATTTTATTTATATCGTTGCAATGCTCTCTATCAGGCTCTGGCAAACTGCTCAACAACCAACTTAAGAAGTTGACAACAGGGGTTCCAAAATATCGGGAAACTTGTATAATTTATATACAAACATCCAATACTACACAATCGACAACACGATACACATACTTCACAAAAAAAATCAAATATAGAGGGAAAGAACTCCGCCCCTCAAACTATATCTAACAATAATGTACAAGCTATTTCCCTTTTTTGATATAAAACAAATATAATAAATTACCAAAAATTAATTGAACACTTGAGCTTTTTTTAAATTATTGATTCATGTTTTGTTTGGTACAATAAGTAATTGCTTTGAGTATCAAGTTGATTCCAAAGGGATAAATAGTGTTAGCAATTGCTTAGACGTATTTGTAAATACTGAAGTATTAGTTTCCCTTTTGTACCAAACATTATAGTGATGTACCAGTTATCATTTGTCTAATTTCTTACTTTTTTAAAATTGATTCATGTCTTGTCTATGTTATGTCAATGAATAATTGTGCAAAGTTTCAACTTGATCCGACAAAGGGTGTTTGAGAAATAACGTGTACAAGATTTTTACCAGACAGACAGAGTGAGTTGATATTGATTACATTTTATGTAACGGAACTTAAACTTTTCATTCATTAAATCTATTTCAACATTTGTGTTTTGTTTTCTGTTTGGATGGCGACGGCATCAATCTCGCCTTACCCCACCATAAACTTTCGAGTTCAGGGCGGGGGGGATCCAATTTATTTGCAGAAATCACAGCCTATTAACAGAATCAATCAAATATTTATATTATTATAACTTATTTTCAATATTTGAACCGATCTTTATATTATGTTATTCCCCTTTTAGCCTATTGGGTGGCGCGTGGATGAATACATCTACTGCCCTTCCCACCTAAATCTTTAGAGTGGGGGATGACTGTTCTACTTTTATTTGGAAATCATCGTTTCTGAACAAAATTAGTTGTACTACTATATAATGTTTATATGTCGCTACACCTCTGTTATCTTAGCCGATTCGGTGAGCTGGGGAGGGGCGATTGCGTCTACTGCTCTCCCCTTAGCCCTCTAAATAGGGGGACGGTCCTATTTTTTGGACATATCATAGTTTGTGAACAAAATTAGTTGAATATTACAACCTACATATTGATGTTTTAACCCATTTGTATATTACACATATTATTATATAGCACACAAACTCTCAAATTTTATCATTAGTAAATATAAAATGAAAAAGGGTTGTACCAGGTGGGAGGGGCGATATATCCAATCGCCTTCCACCCATCTGACAAATCAATACTTTTTTTCTTTTTGTATTTTAGTTAACAAATTACAAAAGAAATAAAAAAAAATATTGTCACTAATATATATGCTATAAATTAAATTCTTATATCGAAGAATTCGTTAAAGCCAAATGCAATCATTAGCAGAAATTATAAAAAGGAACGAGGATTAACGTTTTAACTCTACCGCCCTCTCCCCTTTCCAGACGAAAGCATGGCGTTTTAAAAAAGAATAGTCAAATATGGCGATAGAGTTTATGTAATTGCACATGAATTTATCTTAGTTATTTTAAGAAAGACTATGTTTCCGAAAGTTTAGAATTCATACATTTTTCAAAATTAGTTTTCGAATAATTTTTAATATAAGATTTGTTCTTTGTTTTACATTATTATTTAAAAATTTTGTTTGTTTTGTTTAATAATAGTGAGTATTGATATCGGATTTAAAAGAGATCCCACTAATGCGGTAGAAACAAATAAAAAAAAATTCTTTTTGGGCGAGTGGGTCTTGTTCTAGAACTAGTCTAACTAAAAATATTATAAACAAATCTCTTTTCTCATCAGACATTCCCAGTGAACTAGACAGTGAACTAGACAAAGAAAGGCTGCAACAGACGAAGTGTAAGGTTTGCCAGGACAACGAAGTGGAAGCAGTGTTTCTGAACTGTGGTCATCTCGTGTGTTGTGCTGAATGTGCTATAGTCTTAAGAGATTGTCCAGTTTGTAAGGAAGCAATCATAGGTCTGGTACGAGTTTTTATTCCTTGAAAAGACAAAGGTATACTATGGCAAACGATCACATGGAAAACCAAGCGTAAAGAGGTTTTTTGCAGAGGATGAACACAGTAAAAGTAGAAAAAACACTTTGTTCAATTGTGATTACTATTGCCTTAAATGTGACCATGGATGCGTATTAGGCAGTGGCCACATTAGTCATAGAATTGTCTTTTTTATGAATGTATATTCAATATATTAACTTAAAAACTACTAATTTCAAATTTGAAAAGCATTTATTGAAATGTTGATGTACACAAAATTTGAAATGCCCCCAAAACTAATTATGGTTTAGCGGCGTCCTAAGTCTATTTCCTGCTTTAATTTTTTTTTTTTTAATCAGACATTCGAACTGCTTGTTATTTACATTAAAAATGATTTGAATGTTGTGTAATCACTATTTATTATTACTACAACTTTATTATAGTCATTGATATTATTATTATTTGAATTTGTTTTTTTACTATTTGCATTTAAACAGTTTTTGAAATTTACAAAATGTACAATATTGATTCATTTTTTAAATTCCATATATGTATTATATCAAATAAAATTCAATGTTTTTTTTTTTAACTTTTAAACTTTGGAGTAAAATATTACAGAGATTTTTATTCGTAAAAACAATGTCAATATGTACGTTTATACATCTTTATAATATACAAGCATAGTGTTTCCAAAATGTTTTATTGAACAGAACACTTCCCATTTTCAGACAATACAATAACACACTACATATGTGAAAGTCACATTATTGCCTATTCGCTTAATGCAAATTAAAACAAGTGAGAATCAAGCATATTGCATTAAACAAAGAAGATTTGTTTCCTTTACGCGACAGTAGGTATCAGGATGGTGTGTCTACAGATTCCCTATTCGAGTATGAAATTCGCGGAACATTGCAAGCTTGCTATGTTTATAGATCTATTTTTCGGTACAATTTCTAACTATAATAATGCCCCCCTATTTTTTTTTAAAATTATATATAATATGTGTCTATGTTTGGCGGGGGGGGGGTGAGTTTTTAATCGGGCAGTACCAATTCGAGTCAAAAGGATATGAGGGAGATTATTGCGTTGCGCAGGGATGGCTGCCTGGTTGTGCGGTTTGCGCGCTTGACTGTTGATTAAATTTATCGACGGTCCCAGGTTTAAACCCTGCCCGCTCCCATCCAACGTCGTCCTGCGGGAGGTTTGGACTAAAAAGTAAACTATCTTCAACTCTGAAGGAACATGTAAAACATTTTACTAAAGAAACATTTAAAAAAAAAAAAAAAAACGGAGTTAAGAGGAGGTTTAAGAGAGAGAGAGAGAGAGAGAGAGAGAGAAAGAGAGAGAGAGAGCAATGAATAAGAGTGTGAAATAGAGGCGAGAAAAAGGTTTGAGAAAAATTAGAGAAGGGGGACGTTTCAATTTAACATAACAGATGAGATAGTTTACGGATTCTTCTTCTTCTTAAACTGTCAGGTAGAGTTGAGCATTCGGCTCTTGCAACTCTAGGCCAGCAAAAGTGAACAAGAGTTCCCTCTCACCGGCCCTGAATGAGAACAGTCAGAGGCGTCACTAGGCAGGTGCGGGGGGTGCGGTCCGCACCGGGTGACACCCGATAGGGGGTGACACCCAAGTGTAAAAATGCACTTAAAAAAATAATGAAAAAATACCAACTTTAAAATATGACATAAGCAAAATCATAAAGCTTAGAAATTGTTGAATAAAATTGTTCTAAATGGGAAAACATCAATAGCAAGATTTTATTCTTTAATAATTAGTGGACATGTCCACAACGAGAAACTCGAGAGAAGACTGAAGAACATTTATCAGGCTTTCAAGTTAGGAACATTCTGGGAGCCGGACTTTAGCTTCAAAAAATTGACAAAGACGTCATTGCTATGATTGACGTATAGATGGGAAAACAGAGGAACATCTTGTATTATAGATTGCTTACTATCGCATTGTTTCTAGCAAAGAAAAAGTTAGTATATGGTGGCGAACTGAAGAAGACTTTTCATTGAATAATGATTTTTTTTTCTCGGGATTGTGGAAACGTTATCCAAATATGAGCCAGTGCTGAAATAATAATTTATACATAGATCTCTGAAGTTGTAAGATATATTAACAGTAGCAATGGTAATGTTGAAATGACAGAAATATAGGATATTCCTCTTAATGTGGGCCAAATCTGGTGTATCAGTTCTGATAATTTAAAACGACTGAAAAGAGATGGGCTTAACGTATCGATATGGTGAGCTCAGGGACATGGAAATGCAGCTACAATGTCATGGATTCATGAAAAGTGCAGGCAGTAATAAATGAAGAACAGAAAAGAAACTTGAATGGATGTGTACACCGTTCACTTATGTCCAAATTCTTAATCGGAAAATATTTTCTAATTATACTTTTTTGGTTCTCTAGAAAAAGGGTTTTCTTTCTTTGCCACTAATACTAATAGATAGGATAATATAATTAATGAAGCGTGTCATATGAACAAAATGTGCTCATGGTGTTGCTGTTAGACCCATGAAAGAACGATTTTATGTAAGTGTGACGGCGAAAATTTTTGCCGTCTCTCTGAAAATACAAACACTAGAGGCGCAGCACAAATATGATTGCCAGCTGTCTGTGAATACACGCATAACTTTCATTGCTTGACTTTCTTATTGGCAGATGTACTAAAAAAAGTAAACTAAACACACAAGTACCTTTAAATTAAATTGTTAATAATTTTCAAAGTGGTGGCCAAGCTCGAGCACTTAAACATTTACTCTACGAAATATGTGAAAAGTTAGCTCAAAATGTTATTAAGATAACTTTTCTCAAATCAAACTAGCATGTTAATGAAAAAGAAAAATACGTTTTAACAATATGAAAATATCAGGAAAGTATTCTTAAGATTTAACTTAACTAACAACTTTCTCTCATTAAAACATCAACTAACAACGTTCTCTCATTCAAACATTAACTAATATCGGTCTCTTATTAAACATCAACTAACAACTTTCTCTCATTAAAACATGAATTAACAACTATTTTTTTAAATCAAATCAAGCAATTCTGTCCATTGAAAACGGAGTGCAAGATATATTAAGTTGAAAGTTTTTTTTTAATAAGTTTTCTAATTTGAAATCCTGAAAAGGAAATTTAAATATTTATTTTCTAAAGTTATTGTAAACTTTTATATGTTAAAAAAATTCTTTAAAAATTTTTGTACCAATCAATATACTTTTCATTAAGTTGCATTTTTCATTAGTTGTCCTCATGAAACTACCACTATATGTGATTATAATGTTCAAAAGTTTCCAGTAAGAGCTGTTTAATGTTTACTTAGGAAAGCATGCTCAGTTGGTTTTTAATTTCTTTCTTTAAAAAAAAATCGTAGGTGTTAATATGTAATGAAAAACGATAATATGTAAGAGAAAAAACATAATCGATACTCATTTAAACTTTGTGTAGCAGCAATCAACGAACTGTATTATTGCGCAAAAAACAACAACTGAACAACGATAATTTTTTATTTGAAGAATAAGTGGAACGCTGCGGGGGGGGGGGAGTGACACCCTGATTTTACCGCACCGGGTGACACCCACCCTAGTGGCGCCTCTGAGAACAGTGTACACTGTTCTGTCTGGCGGGTGGGCCAGACTAGCAGCAAGAGGCCGTGTACACTAAGAGCCCCGCCATTTTCTTTTTCTATACCATGCTAACCGTGCAGGACACACCATTTATGAACATTGAGGAACAGCGCCTGGATTGTGACAATGTTGTGGGAGCTTTTTTACAACTCACACAGTGCAATGAGGATGCTCTCGCACCCCCTTAGGCACCCCCACAGGAGTCTTGTTTTGCTACCCTCTAGCCTAATCGTTTCCTCCTACGATCGTTTCCAGCCGGGCGCCAATATGAGGTAGGGGAGCATGCCCGGGATAGTTTACGGGTAAAAAGTAAATGAGGAGGAGCCTTAAAATACGAGCTGTCTTATTGGACGTGCCAAAGAAAGGGAGGCGGCGCTTTCGGACAAAATAAATAATGGGAAAGAAGCTACAGTCATGCTTGGCAGATAATGTTAGTATTATATAAAGATAACAACTATTCAGCATGTTTAAGGGAGTGTTTATGACCTCTATGTATCATTTATTATTTAACATTAAAGTGAGCGTTAAAAAAAGTTTAGCCTTTTTTTTACTTGATGTAGACCTATCACATCATACTCATACTTTGATGATGTCATTAATCATATTATTGTACTTTATAAAATGTATTCGATTGTGCTTTTTACCGTCTCTCAAAAACACGTTGATGATTTTTTATAAGGGGGGAAGTACCTAATGGATTCTATCTGACATTGAATATATAGCACAAATAGTTCCAGATTTACCTCAGTGCGTTTTATCATCTTTCCAAAATTGTGTGTGTGTAATATATATACACAACATATGAATATTATATACGGGTGTAAGAAAATAAGGAAAAAGATGAGCATATATTTTATTTATTAATATTTTTATTTGCATTTTCTAAAAGTTTTTTTTTTAAACCAGTACTGGCTATATGTTTAAATATTTTTTTACTTTTTTATTTATATATTTTGTTGTAATTTTTGAACCACTTGACATGTTATAGTTTTACAGTTGAAATCTCGGTTATAAATATGATATTTGTCTCGATATTAAAAAACAATGATTGCCTGCATTCAAACTGTAATTAGATGGGTTTTTTTTTGGTTGCCCTACTACTTTCTAGATATTGAGCTAGATCTACTATAACTATAGATTACGGATTTAATGTTCATTCTCTGGCATAGGGCGAGACCAATCTCCACAGAAGACCTCAACAACTGCCTGCGACATCGCAACCTGTGGGCAGTTTAGACCAATAATTCATTGCCACGTCACGGGTCTGTACTACGTGGAATCGAGCTATTGGTATCCGTAGCCCACATTTTACGACGTATCAGGTCAGTGGTGAGGCCTTCTTTAAGTTTAATAGTTTCGGCCAGGGTCGAGGTTTGTTAAAGGTAAACACATTTCACTTTAGTCTCTTTAACAGTGTCCACTGAGAATTTCTCTGATGATGTGGCAAGCCTGCAAAATTGCTGTCCTTTGACAGGTTGTGAGAATCCTCAAAGGAATGCATAGGGCAGGGGTTCTTAACCTGCGGCTCACGACCCCCTTGCGGGTCGTTTGACAATTTGTCGGGGGTCGCTTAAGACCATTGAAAATATGGAATTGTTTTGGTCAATTCTAACATGTAAAACTCAACATACTGTGTTTTCATTGGAATTTACTTTTTTTTTAATATTGTTTTATATTGTGTTAAACACAATTGAATCAAAATTGATTTTAATAGTCGCAGCAGAAATATTTTAAACACTTTAAGTTAATGCGCATCAATGCATTAAGTATCATGTTTTTTTAATGCTGTGGACTGTCGTCTGTAAGATAAACAGTCAGTTTTGATATAAAGGTCTTTTTTTTTTAGCTTTAACATCTGCTGTCAAGCTTTCTACATCTACATTAGCGAAAGCACAGTTACTTATACTTATGAACGATAATAATCTACTGTTTGGTAAGGGGGGGGGGTCGCGCCGTAGTGTAAAATTGTAAAAGGGGTCGCCGAGCAGAAAAGGTTGAGAACCGCTAGCTTAGGGCTTCGAATGTGTCTGTAAGGTCAAAAGATCTGTCATGAATAAAAACCAAACAGGAGGAACCCCGCAAGTGTTTTGACTACGAACTAACAATTCACTTCCGCCAGCTCAAGACATTTAGCTATTGCGAATCTAAAGCTAAACATTCCTTAGGATCCCCACAGCAACTCTAAGCTATAAGCGTGGGCACACATTTACTAAAGGCTGGAGTGTGTTGTAGCTAAGCATACACTAAATAAATATGAGTCATTCCCCGTGAATGCACCTCATTAACAATCGTAAACAAACGACATTTAGTCACGTGATCTTATTGATAAACAACGAAAAAAAACTGTCAATGACAACCATCGTGTAGTAAAATTAGATCGTAAATTATATAGAAGAGATAGAGCTAAGTGCTATTTGTTTACAATTGATGAATGAGGAACATTGGCTTACAAACTATTCTTCTCTTTATAAAGCTCATTGACGTAAGAGCTATGACGTAATTCTAACAGATATGGAATTCACCCCAAGCCTGTAAAATGTGCTCTATAAAAAGATTTCAAAGTAAAATCAAAGTGGGTCAATTTATTTTATCTATTTACGGTATTTCTCCGACTTTCGTATTTTTTTTCAGACCAGCTCTAAAAATAAACGCTTGTTCTGTGATAGAAGTCAGGGGTATCTATTACTATCTCTCAAGAAGAGTTCTCAAACTGGGATTAGGGGGTGGGTTTTTATATTTTAACTGACATTGAAGTGAAAAAAAAAAGTTTTGAGAGCTATTACAGTTCAATTACTTCGCTCTAGTTCAGTTTAACCACTTTATTTTGTTCAAAATTAGTCTACGATTGTGAATTTAGTTTAGTCAGTATCGAAGCTCGATAGAAGAGTTTACAAACTGGTGCACCGACAACTTTCTATAACTGAATATCACATAAACTAAAGAACTTATTTATAATAGATTTCAGAAAGAACAAACAAACTATACCTGAACTGCAAATAAACACATCTATAGAATAAGTGAAGGCATATAAATATCTAGGCGTTATCATTAATAACAAACTTTATTGGGAAGACCACCTTGGAACTCTGACAAAGAAAACAGCCCAGTGACTCTTTTTTATATATAAACTCAACAGCTTTAAACTAAAAAAGAAAATCCTAGATACTTTTTACAGTGCAACAAAATCTGCTAAAATACGGAATAACTTGTTGGCAAGGTAACGCCTCTTCTAAACTGTTGCGACGTCTAGAAAACATCATAGAAAGGGAATCAAAAATTGCACACACAACATTACCACATTTAAAGGAACTCTTTGAACAAAAGTGCCTAAGAAAAATTGAAAAATTCTTGGAAGACAACGGCCACCCGCTCCATCAGAACTACGTCAGGTGTCGTCGCGAAGTGGGCGACTGCTGTCTATCAAAACAAGAACGTAGCGGTACAAAAACTCGTTCGTACCTCGTTTGGTCAGACTCCATCACCGCCACTCATTGATCAGGGAACATGAAAAGCATCAAGATGTCTGTTTGTAGTCGCTGAATGAACTCTTTATGTTGTGTCTGTTGTATTTATGTGTATGTTTCTGTTGTGTTGTCTTTATATGAGAAAAGAGTCCTTGTAATCACAACAAATTTCCCTAAGGATCAATAAAGCAGTCCTAGTCTTAGTTTTAGTCTTAGTCACCATCACTATAAATAAGAGCTAAAAGATCCAAATCCTGAAGGACTGATTGGTATTTTATTAAATATAATATACTAGACAGATATTACCCGCTGTCCGCGGGTCTTAATTTGCGTAATGCTGATGTAGTCAGTGATATTGTGCATTAGAAACAAAGAAAATAATAATGTTTAAAGTAAAGCGAATGCGCGAATTCACGTTAAAAAAGAAATCATTAATGGAGCTATAAATAGAAACTTGACCTTATTTTACGCGATAATAGGAAAATAGTTGCAATCATGTAAAAATGCTTTAGAAAACAAATTTCAATGTTAATTTGATTAAAATATGAAATGAATGGACTATAATTAGTATGTTCAAGTGTTAAAGCTTTAAACTATCTTTGCGAAGAGAAGTTCTATCATCTTTAGTTCTAGACCTAGATCTAGATCTAGGAATAGAGAGATTTGTAACCTTTCGGTAATGTCTAATGCAACTATGTTCAACAGGATTTTTATATTCGCAGATACAAAGAACGAATTTATGTAAAAATCCTTTTGAAACAGAAATTCGAAGGTTAATTTTGTTAAATAATTAAATCATTAGACTATATTTTGTATTTTCATGCGTCAAAGTTAAAATCTATAAGTGCAAAGTGTATTTCTTTAAATTAGATCTAGAATAATCTAGATCTAAATCCTTTCGATCTTTTTCTCATGTCAACATTTGTAAACAAAGCCTAGTTCATAAAATAGTATAGCTGTAATAGACTTGGGAAACTTTATTTTTTTTTTAGGGTTTTAAGTTTGTTTTAGGGCTACAATTCATACATACAGGTCTAAGTTAGTACCCAAGGAACATTTCTGTCAAGTTTTGTCAAGATCGGTGAAATGGTTTTGATTTCTATACGGGGACATACATACATACATACATACGCCTTTGTTTTCCTTTTATATATTAGATGTACTAGTCCTACATAGAGCTTATGCTCAGATTGATGACATTATGGAACGATGATTGTGGACTCTTCTGTTGTATATTACATATTATGTCAAACTAGTAATTGTTGGAATACTAATAGCAATGCAATATCTTACTAAAAACTGCATAAGTCAATGTAAGTTCTGCCTTCGAGTCCGAAGATTAGTGAGGAGTTCAGTATTTTCCGTGGTTACGCAGCCTCACAAGTGACCTACATATTTTGCCACATCCAGGTCAAGCATAACCATTGTCAACTGGTGGCCGATTTAGATTTTTTCGCCGTCTGCGCCTGTCTTCGGTAGTGTCAGGGTGAGGTATGACGAGAATGATTGTTAAGTTGCTATTTTGGTATGATAGTTTTATGTCCCCTTGTTGTGAATGTAAATAGTGTTGCACGTGTTGTGAACGGTGATTTTAGTCTTAGTTGAATGTGCGAGAGAATGTTTTAGTTAGTAAGGTTTTGCTCCCGGTCCAGGAAGGTTGGATATGTGCTTTCTGGACTGGTCTTTGTATATTCGTGGCGTTATCGTATTCTAATATATTAATAAAGCATTGATATTTGGATTTATTCAAACAGGAGTTGGAGTACATATATTAAGTGTTTTGTGTAATATAATATTTTATAGCAAGTATAAATTAAGTAGAAAGTAAATAATCATCATACCCCTAGTGAGCCACATCTAACCAAGAGAAGAAACACAAGAACAAGAGTCAAGAGTTAACACATATATATATATAATAGAGTTCCTGACAGGTAGTAGTGGATTTTCTTTTGGTCACAAACGTGTATCCAGCGGTTTTTGTGAGTGACCTCCAGCTGTCTCCTCGTTCTGATGCCGCATGCAACCAGGTGCTCTCTTCCATATCCCAAGGACAGTCTAGAGGGACTTCTTATGGTCCGACTGTTACGCTGGGCAGGGAACGTATCCCGCATGGGAAAACAAACGTACGCGAAAAATAGTCTCTGTTTTTAGTGAGCTAAGAGCTGGATGACTTAACAGAGGAGCTCCACGGAAACAAAGGTTTTTATAATTAAATATCATCACCCATACTGAGTTGAATAAAATAGAATTCATAGTAGTTGTACCTGGATTTTAAACTATTGAACACAGGCACGAAGGGCTATATCGCGAATTCTCAAAAAAAAAAAAAGTATTTCTATATTGTAATGCCCAACTTGAATAGAGGAATTGTAAAAAAATTCAAAGTGTCATTTAAATTACGTTACATAATTCACGTACCAACTATAATAAAGAGAACTATATTGACCACTAGTGAAGAATACTGTTTTAATTTTACTTATAACCTGATGATTTCCAAAATGTGTCCATGACAGTGGATGCAAAGATTAAAAGTTCTTTTTTTTTTAATTCTCCATCTCTTATTATTTCTTACCCCCAGATATTTAAATGGACCATCTTCTTCTAATGTTTGGCTGCTCCACTGTATACACTATCTTGTATTACTTCCATCACTAACTAGTAGTTTGCTTTTTTTTCCCCATCGATTTCATTGCAAACTGCATCAAATAATTTCGATCTAATACTTGGTCTGCATTTTCGGTAAGCTAAGAGTAAATCCTTCTAGAATTTCTGTCATTAGATACTCTAGAAATATGTTAAACAAGATTACAAAGAGAGTTTGTGTGATACACAAACTCAGAGGCGGCCCCCGTCGGAGTCGGATCCCTGTCAGATCCGCCTATTCACAAGATGTTTCGGATGTTCCTTCTATGTCCCTGGCTTAATTTCTGTATTCTCCCATCCTTAAACTATCACAATATTTCTGAAAGAACAGTAAAGGTTAATTTATATTTTCAAAAGCCTTTAGTGTTTTTTATCTAACCGTAACGGACAGACCAACCAACAAACAAAACGCACAAAAATATGCTTCTTTTATTCAAATGGGGGCAATAAACAATTTTTTTTTAAATCTGATTTTTTTAAAAAATTAAGAAATTAGTTTAGAATCATGTCATTGCCGGGCCTTACGCTAGTACACGAAATTCGCTGCTAAAAGTTCATTTTAAAAAATATGCGTCATATCTATATACCCAGAGCATTTCTTATAGTATCATTTCCTCCCTTGCATTTACGTAATTGTTTTAGAATTGGTGTTTTGTTATTTAAAAAATCGCTTGCATAATTAATTTTATAAATTAAACGGTTTGCTTTTAGAAAACTAAAAGTAGCCGTTGCACCTAAACTTTTCAAGCCGCATTTAATGGTGAAATAATGTTTTTCGTATCTCTTCTAGTTTTGGCGCTCTAAGTCTGACAGACGGACAGACGGACAGACAGACAGAAAGTCATTTTAAAAAATGTGCGTGATATCTACATGCAAAGAGCATTTTTTCTAGTAACATTTCCTCCCTTACATTTACCTAATTGCTTCACAATTGGTGTTTTATTATTAAAAAATCGCTTGCATAATAACTTTTATAAATTAAACGGTTTGTTTTTAGAAAAATAAAAGTAGCCGTTGCACCTAAACTTTTCAAGCCGCATTTAATGGTGAAAAAATAGTTTTCGTATCTCTTCTAGTTTTGGCGCCCTGAGTGTGACAGACGGACAGACGGACATTTTGCACAAACCTAATAGCGCTTTTTCCCCTTACTGGGGCCGCTAAAAATGGGTGGAGGGGTAACACATTCGTCGTACTTCTATGGATGTCCAAAATTTACCTTACGTTTACATTATGTTTTGTTGTATGAGAAAATGGACATTATAGAAGTACACTTTACCATTCGACAGCTGGTCTGTGTCGGACACCTTTCTCGTATGGTAAAGGACGAGATAACAGAGATCAAATCATCAGTCTTTTCGCTTTCACTGGCATTAAGGAAAGAGCTAGCATCAGATGGCCTATAAAAGAGACAGAGAGCTCTCACTAAGTAGGCGGGACATACAATTGAGACTCAGAGAATGGATCGTTGCCGACGACAGGCAGAAGACGTAACGAAAACAAAAAGGCTCCAGGTGGACTACGGCTTTGTTTGCATTAGTTGGGGCGAAATATGTACATCGAAAGTAGGTTTGCAAAGTCAGGTCAAGCTAATACACCAGCACTTGGCTTTGACGCACAATGGGCCTCATTCACCAATTGTAAATAAACACATATAGCCACGTCATAATATTGATAAAATAATAAAAATTACGTATCACGTGACAACCTTACATATTGCGTAATTTGTATAGAACATATAGAGCAAATGTTGTTTGTTTTGTTATGGCTCTTCCGCCGTGGTGAATATTAAACGAAATAAGCAGGAGGTAATCCTCAACCACAGACGAAATGCCAAACAAGCAATAGATGAAGTCGACCAGCGTTTTAAATATAAAAAATACGTTTAATACTTAATAAGGGATCCGTCTGTGTCTTTCTGTACTTGCCGTCTGTAGCCGCAATCAAATAACGTCTTGTTAAAGCGTTCTGTTTTTTAATCTAACTTTTCTTTATTTCCGTATTTAAGTAAAACTTATCCCTGCTTATTACCTCCTGCTTAATTCGTTTGATATTCACCACGGCTGAAGAGCCATAACAGTTAACGTTTGGTAAATGAGGTTCATTTGATTGGGAAGGATACTCTTCCTTATTACAAATACTCACCACAAGAGGTTCTCGAGTCTACTGATCCCCTGTTGTACTGGGATAGGCCTATTTTGACCGACAAAACCGCACCCCCGCACCCCCTTGTGACGCCACTGGTTCTTGGAACACCTTTCTAAATAAATATACTATTAGTCATCCCACGTGTTGTTGTTTTTCCTAGTAGCGTTTCCAATATAAACTCCCAAGATTACGACATCTGTTAAATTTATTGACCAATCAAATCACGGCAAATAATGTATATAGGGCGCCGGATTTCCATCTGCTTTCCAATAAGGATTACTAGTGACTCAACGCAAGCAAGGAAACCTCGTGATATGGGTGTTTTCCATTCTGCTGCCTTGTTTTTCTTTGCCGTTTTCAGTTTACGAGGAAGCGCTGTAAAGAAAGAGAGATCCATACTAAAGTAAGTAAACTATATTTGAAACGAGTAAAACCTTTATATTGCCTAGTATTTATTTCATTTATACTTGTTCTTGTCTTTTTGTACATCGTGATTTATAGAACTAAATAGGTTCAGATTGAACAAAACGATTAGATATAAAAATCCGGTTAGAATGTCTTATATATCATTAATAATAAAATGGTGTATGTGTGTGTGTTTTGTTTCGCTTCTTTTTTTTTTTTTCTTTATGAAGAATAGTAACTAGTTTCATATTTTTCAAAGTACATCATAATGTATCAAGCTAAGTACTGTAACACGCCTGAGAGTTTTAGAATGTGTATTAACTCTTTCTCTGCGTAATTATTTACCACATTCCGGTGGAATCAACGTTCGTATCGTTATTTAGGAGAGAAAGAGTTAAGATATATTATACAGAATTGTTGATATTTGTTTCTGCTTGAATTCCTGATTGTTTTCCTTTAGTATGCCTATATATATACAGTTTACTTCGATAATTTTTTATTTAATTAACAAAGTATTTTCTCTTGTGAATCAATCTCTGGTGTTCTCTAAATGTCGATATACATTGGCGTTGTTAGTCCGAAAAATCTAGGTCAGGAGGTCACAACAAAAAAATATTTTTAAAGAAAATGTAATAGTAGGCTAGTAGAGACTAACAAACACTTTCTTGTCTGTTTAAATGCTGCCTTATTCATGTTAGATCGTCCATATATATAGGCCTAAAAGGAATTCAATTATCCCCCCCCTATCAGTTAATTAGCATATTCTTTCGACATGTCAGCAATCTGGGTTACTGGGTTACAATAACAAGACGGGCTTGACAAGACAATAACATTTACTATCACAAAAATAAAGGTTTGGCATGTAACCAGAAGTAGTATAATATATAAATACTAGTTGACCGGCGGCATAGCATACGCCGCTATTTACCAGGGCCGGCGACCGCAGTGGGGCCCGCATTTCATAGGAC
>JADKLZ010000687.1:5799602-5813692 GCA_021533235.1 Biomphalaria straminea
TGTCTGTTAAGCTATTGCTTTAAAAGAAATCAAACACATTTTTAACATTTTAAAATATAGTCATTTTGTCTCTCTAACCTTGCTAATGCTTTTTGTTTTCCACCACAATTGTTCACAAATACTCGTATTAAAGGTCTTTTGCAAGTCAATGGATTTTTTTCTGAAGAATTATAGAGTATTTGCGCTCCAGAAAACTTTTCTCTTCGACTATTAAATACATAAATAATTCGAGTTTTAAATATGGTTCTAATTTTTCGCATTATATAAAATAAGTAAAGCGATTGTGTTAAAAAATGATTAATGGAGCTAAAAATAGACTTGTGTGTTGTTGCTCGTTTGACCTAGATACTTTTTTCTTGTCTTTTGAGAAATATTATATAGACTAGTCGACCGGCGGCATAGCATACGCCGCTATTTTCCAGGGCAGGCCTTAGGCACTGCAACATATGCGATTACAGTGGGTCCCTAACTTTCTTTGGACCCGTGCTAATTTTTTAGGTATATAAATGATTAAATTGAACCATTTTATAAAACATAACAGATTTCCCTCGGCCTCTTGATTTACCAGGAGCCCCCTGGAGATCTCCTGAGATGTTATTAAATGCTATGCCGCCGGTCGAAAAAGTTCTGGAAATTTCCGGACATTATTAAAATCTTTTAAATTAAAAAAAAAATATGCTATGCTATTTTGTGAATGAAAATAGTGTGGATTTGGATATATTATTTCCCATTCACACCGTGGTGCGTACGCCATGGGATCTTCCCATTTGCTTGTTATAAGTAAAAATGCGTGAATTCATGAATGAAAAATACTATTAATGGAGATTGAAAAAATGGCTAATTGACCTTAATTTACGCGATATTAAGAATATAGCTGCACTCATGTAACAATGCTTAAGAAAAACAAATTTGAATGTTAATTTGATTAAATGGACTATAATTAGTATGTTCATGTGCTAAAGCATAAAACTATACTTGCGAAGAGAAGTTCTAGAATCTTCTTAGAGTTGAATTCGAGTTTTTGATCTAGATCTAGATCTAGGAACAGATTTTAGATGTATAAATTATTAAATTAAACCATTTTATAACATATAACAGATTTCCCGCTGCCTCTTGATTTACCAGGAGCCCCTTACGATATCTCCTGAAATGTTATTAAATATAGACCTACGAAAAAGTCCTGGAAATCTCCGGAAATTATTGAAATCTTTTGTAATTCAATAGTAGATATATATATATATACATGTGTTTTCACGAAGTTACTTCCTTTTTCCGGTCTATATTTATTTATGTCTATGCTATTTTGTGAATGAAATAGTGCGGATTGGGTCCATTCACACCGTGGTGCGTACGCCATGGGATCTTCCCTATTTACTTGTTGTTGTTGCATGTTGCCCGTCTGACCTAATTCTTTGAGGAATATATAAAGCGATTGTGTTAAAAAATGATTAATGGAGCTAAAAATAGACGTGTGTGTTGTTGCTCGTTTGACCTAGATACTTTTTTCTTGTCTTTTGAGAAATATTATATAGATAGAAAGATTTTAAGCCATTCATACATTTGTCATGATAAAAATAGATGTGTACATTTTATGTCAGTGGCGTGAAGTCAGGCGGAACGGACGAAAGCAGCATTGACATGTATTTATGTTATAGTCTCGTGTTTAGTATTGGGAGTGTTATTGTTCCAATGGCCTAGAAGTAAATTTGAATGTATCTCTGTTTAAAATTATTTTTTTTTAAAATAAAAGCTGCACTACTGACAGTCTGCTTGTACCCTGACAATGATCTGTGCTTTTTAAATATCTGTCATTCGGACTTGAATATTTAAAAAGTAAATCATAACTTGTGCCAAACCGATTCCAAGCCCATGCCATATTTCGTGCGCATTCGTGATAAGTGCTGTATCACCGTAATAAAATGTCATTTAAAGGCCTGCGGGCCTTTGTTTGAGCGTCACTGTTGTACATATTTAAGTTTTTTATGCTTATTGACAATGTGATTTATCAAAAAAGAAGCTTGGTAAAGCTTACAGTAATCGGAATTTAAAAAAAAGAAAGAAATGAACTGTACATTACTGAACCAAGAAAAAAAGGCTGTCAGGTTAGTTCAACTTGTCAGCGTTTAGTCTTATAGATTCATTGCATTATTGAATCTTAAATGCTACATTTAGTCAGAAGTTACAGTCCATTTAAAGTGAGATACTAGTTGTTATCTCAACTCATCTTGTTTACGCAACAATATCATAATACAGCGGACAAAGGACTAAAAGTTGGCTATGAACATGAGACAGAAATAATGTACTGGAAAGTTCTGCCATGGAATGAGCTGCACGATATGCTATACTTAGCCTCCTTTAAAACATACTATAAACTGTGGCTCATCTTGCGGAGCATCTCTGTGTGGATACATTGAAGCCCACGCAGTCGCCACAGTTAAAGGAACTGCAATAGCCAGCACAGTTTGGGGTGCAGCCTCACAAGACGGTATGCCATTATGCACACATATTTTTTTCTGATATTGAATAATTTTATAGTATAACCTTAAAGAAAATTGAGTTTTCAGTATATATATATATATGTATATATACAATAATAAACGTGTTTGGTTCAGTAAAGTAAACTGCAGATTTCCCCTTTGGTGTGCTTATTTTTTCATTACTTCTTATTATAGAATTCTCTTCA
The DNA here is from genome assembly GCA_021533235.1 of Biomphalaria straminea. Lineage (NCBI taxonomy): Eukaryota > Metazoa > Mollusca > Gastropoda > Planorbidae > Biomphalaria > Biomphalaria straminea. Next base: position 5,802,286 of record JADKLZ010000687.1, read on the forward strand.
CTAAATGAAACAGGCTATGTGTATTTTTAAGATCCGATTTGACATACAAATAATATCTCGTTAAAAAAGAGAAAGGGATATTGACAAAGAGCGAACAATTTTACTTTTTGAAAAAAAATATTTAAAAACGAAATAAATAAACGAAGAAAATAATATCCATGTGGATCACTAAAAAAATGAAAATAATATTCATGCTCCTTGTGGAGGAGCTGAAAAACTAAATTATGTAATGTTCTAGTGCTAAAGCTTGCACAGACTTAATTGCATGCTGTTTAAAACACATAACATATTAATATTAACGCAATCTGTGCACCGGATATACCGAAAATTGCTATTAATAGATTTAGCTGCATTTATGGAAATCTCCAATGAGCTTTTAGTTTTGGTCTTTATTTAGTTTGTGTGCACCAATATGAGGTATGACGTGTGTTTAAACAGAATTTCTCATAATCCTTGAACGTATTTTTCCAATTTTCAGTTTCTAAGCAAAATGAAAGTGACAGCGGAAATGATAGAAAGCACTTCATGTATAAATTGCAGTGATATTATGGACTACGGTTAGTTTATACTGGAGTGGCTGGTTTGCTAAGTGAAAGGAGAGAATTGATGACATCAGTATTTGAAAACAATGTGCATCTATTCATTGTGAGAGATTTCATAGTAAGTGTAAGTTTTTCCAGTCAACTATATATGTGGTTATTATAGTATCTTTCTTACATGTCATTGTTTTGTTACCCCCATGTCCTAACAACAAATTTCTATACTCTAGGTACTCGGGAGTCGTTAGGAGAACCACAGGAGACCATTGTCCATAAATCACAGTACATCTACTTCATGAAAGATTATGTGTCAAAAGAATCCAGGAAACAATTTACAATTTTGACTAGCGTGGTCGAGAGGCTTAGTGCGCTTGAACTTGGCTTGGCTTGGCTACCTAGAAGGGGGCTTGAGGCTCGACGACCGACTCTAGCAGAGTTGTGTTTACTGAGCGCCTAAAGGCAGCACGGAAAACCAACTCCTAGATACTCTTCCCCCCACTGGTCCACAAATGAGATTGGACCAAAGCGCTCTGAGCATGAAAGTAGCGCTATTTGAAACCTACAATAATAATCTCCATTTTTCATTGTGCATTTAAAGAATTTTTCATTTTGGTTTTGTACTTATAAAAGGCTTCATCTTTTTAAATTAGTGATATATCAATATGTTTGTATCAAATATGTAAATTGAACTTCACATTTTTAGAAATACATGCATAGATCACTGTAGAATGATCTGATATTACATCATTTGAAATATGAATGTTCATTTCATATTTAATTGTATTGATCATTACACAGTATTGAAACTGTTACTGCCTAAATGTCTGTGCCTTTCCCTTTTTTTTTTAGAATCTATGCTTTTTTTCTATTCCTCGTACCCTGGCTTTGGTTATCTTGAAATATTCGTAACTCGGACATGAATATTTTTAAACCGGCTACAACTAACTTGTACCGAGTCTCAGCCATGGAGCAATAAACATTTCCGGCTCGGTTCGTGTTTCCAAACGTCACGTTTTTGTTAAAAACAAAGCACCGGCCTACTTTTATTTCATTGAATTATTGTACTTGACAATTTTGATTTCAAAATTAATAAATTAATACGTGTTTCTTTTCTTTTTCAGTTTAAATAAAAAGAAATCAAACAAAAGATCAAATAAGAAAAGAAACAGGAAAAGATCAATCGATGATTGTATATCGTGCTGTAAGGAAAAGAGCTTGCAGTGTCATATTATTAAAAATACTAAAAATGCAACAGAAGACAATGAAATAAAAAGTAGTTCAAAGGTCAAAGATAAAGTTAAGCTAGCCAAACAAGAGAACAATGACCTAAGCTCGCAGTTTGATAATTCACCAGCTCAAAAGTCTATGCTTTATGAAGAAATCTGTAGCTCCACATACTTTCGAATAAAACATCAAACTGATGTCTATCTATTGACACAAAATGGAGACGATAGCATGCAAGCGAGATATTTATATAAAGAAGAGAACAGGCTGGGTACATTCGCCACGTACCCAACATCAGCGGCCATGTCTGCAGTGGTTCTGGCTCACTCTGGGTTCGCCTACACTGGAACAGGCCGCGATGGAGACGACAGAGTCACCTGCGTATTTTGTCAGGCAGTGAGATCCTCTTGGAGACCAGAAGAAGATGTTGAGGAGGTTCACAGAACACTTTCACCGAATTGCTCCTTAGTGACCGGACAAAACTCTGGCAATGTTCCTATAGTGTACAGTTCATCTCGATCATTCCAAGAATTACTTAATGCAGCAAGTTCTACACGTTGTAATGAGTCCACACCAAACAGACGTGAAAACTGTCATACAGAACACACAGAAAGCCTGTTAGGAGCCACGAATTTGACAGAATCAGAGAATACCCAATCATTGTTACAACAAGTAGAACCCTTATCACAAGGAAGTCAGGAATTGCAGCATGCTGTAGACACTAGTCCTCGGTCTGTTACAAATAACAATAGGACACATGAAGCAGTGCAAGCAGCTTCCTTAAGTGGAGGTTCACAGGCTGATGATAACAACACACCTTCTTCTAATGTAACTGCTTCTCAAAGAGAAGCATCACCAAGTGCAACCCAAAGTGCAACCACTAACAACAGCAGCACAGCTCAAATTACCACTAACATAAGCATAACCCAAAATACAAGCAGTAATAGCAGCACAACCCAAAATGCGCATAATAATAGCAATAGCGCCAACGGACCGACATACTCAGAGCTAGGAATTGTAACAGACAGACCAAAACGTCCCGAGTATGCCTTGAAATCAGAAAGACTAAAGACATTTTCAAACTGGCCAAGAGATCATCGTCTGCAACCTTCAGAACTTGCTGATGCTGGGTTTTTCTATGCAGGTAACGTTTTAGAAATTCTTATTTTCAATTCTATCTTCATAGCCATGCAAAGTTATTGATTATTTAGTTTTTAAGTGATTGTATAGAACATTGAAAGTCATAAGATTACATTTCCCACAATTAACTTTCACCTAATATTTAGGAAATGTAAGCCAAAAAGAAACTCGTAGAATGGAGAAATCCTAGAGTTGATCAGTATACAAAAATGTATAAAGAAACTCGTAGTATGGAGAAATCATAGAGTTGATCAGTATTCAATAATGTATATGTGTAATATATTTCACCAGGTTACGGAGACTGTGCCCGATGTTTCTACTGTGGTGGAGGTTTACGTAACTGGGACGATGAAGATGATGTCTGGGTGGAGCATGCCAGGTGGTTCTCAAAATGTTCTTTCATACGTCAGCGCATGGGACAAGTCTTTGTGGACACTGTCCAGGATCTGAACAAAACTTTAGACAAGGTACATGTTTCACTGAACTGTAGATGTTTGTTGTTGTTGTTCATGTTGCTAATTGTAATGTTATTGTTTAAGATGTTATTGTTGATGTTGTCGATGATTTTCTAGTTGTTGATGTTGGTGTTGATGATGATGTTGTTTTTGATGATGTTATTGATGACGTTTGATCTTGTTGATTTTTGTTGTTGTTGATGTTATCATTGATGTTTATTATGATGTCAATGTTGTTGATTTTGTTGCTGATGTTCTTGTTGTCGTTGTCGATGATGTTTTTGTATTTCTAACAATTGTACTTCTCTAATATGACAGATCCCCTATGAAGCAGTAGCTAATAAGATGGGAGTAGCTGTTCTATCAGCATATCAGCTTGGTGAGTTAATGTAATCTAATTTTTAATTGTTTATTATTAATTGGGTAACACTTGATTAAAGTAGATCTAGTATCTCTGTTAAAAAGATGACACGTATTTAGCTCATAATTTGTTTGGTGCTGTCTCGTAATAAATTGTATTGAATTTTTGAAGAGTTCATATTTGCAAGAGTTATATTTAGCATTTCTACTTTTTAGATTTTAAAGAAGAAACACTGAGAAAGGATCCAGCCGTTAGAGCAGTTGCGGAACTTGGATTCCCTATGAACGCTGTCATAGAAATGGCTAAAATTGTTAAAGCCGAAGGTATTGGTCATCTTTTGTCGTATAGATCTATCTATAATACATAAGTTAACAGAGTATATTTGGAGTGTAAATGAATTTTTAAAATTGATGTATGGGTGGAGCTGCCTCGTTGTTTTTGTAATTTAGTTAAAAATAAGGTCATTTACTAGAAGTTAAGCTAAACATATAAAAGACAGTAAAAAAGAAAGCTTGATATTTCTATCGTTTAGCCACAAAACGTTTTCCAGAAATATTGGTTTTGTAAGTTAAAAATATCAAATACGTGTCATACAGAAACACTTCAAATCCATCTTGAAATTTTCAAATTTGGCTTTCTTTAGAATTGGAGGCACGGTGGCTGAGTTGGTAAATCGCTTGGCTTACGAACCTGTAGTCTGATAGGGATTACAATTTCGGGATTTTTTTGGCAACTCTGAGTACAACCAGCTCAAATAGATACTTGATATTAGTTGGAGAAAAGTAAAGGCGGTTGGTGATTGAGATGGCTACATGACACCCTCTTTAGCCGTGGGACACGGAAACAAATGACCTTTACATCATCTGTCCTATAAACCACATTTATCTGAAAAGGGAACTTTACTTCTTTATCCTAAGAATGATTTCTTTTCACATGTGTATAAGACTTTAAAATGTTTTCTGCCACCAGACTCCAGCTTGTCAGCTGACAGACTTTTGGCTCGACTCAAAGAAGAAAGAGGTGAGCAAGTTCCTTCTCCAAGACCTCAAGTGAATCACAGCGCATCTAATGGCGCCTCTAACGGTGCCTCTAATGGAGCCTCTAACGGCGCTAGTAATGACTCTGGTAGGTTCTGAACTAACCGATGAACAAGATTCTGAAAAATAAAAATCGTTTTATTAATTTAAGACGGACTGTTGGTTTACATTTTCTGTGATAGTTCATTTTGAGATTTTGTTTTTCAAAAACATGATTACTAATAGTGTGCGTCTTTCCTTAGTGCAACTGTAAATGAATAGAAAATACTTTCTAAGCTTCTATGTATAGTTTGAAAATAATATCACTGGAGGTGGCTGAATGTTAAAGCGCTTGGCTTCTAAACAGGAGTGTCCAGGGTTCGAATCCTGGTAAAGGCTATGAATTTTCACTTTCGGAATTTTTAGGGCGCCTTGGAGTACTTATGTATGGTTACTTGCTTAGACTATCACTAGATGGGTTATTTTTACACAGTTTATATCAACTTGATCTGTCTGTCAGGTGAAATCGTTGTACACGTCTCCTCTCCCTCTTACCATTCTCAGATCTAGTAGAAACATTGTACAATTATTCATTGTCAGTAACAAACCATGTATCAGTCAGAAAATAAACAATTAATTAATTAATAAGCAATATGTATTGTTTAGATATTGATGAAGAAAATACATCTTACAGTATTGTTTGTAAAATATTTTTACATGCTTCGGATGTTCCTTCAGAGTTGAAGATAATTACTTCCTAGACCAAACATCCCGCAGGTCGACGGGTGATGGCAATTAGCGGGGTTTGAACCCGAGACCATTGATAAATTTTAACGACAGTCCAGCGCGGAACACGCACGACCAGGCAGCCATCAATACATATGATACATATGATTATAATTTTACAGTTTTCCCCTTTTAGATTACCCTATATTTTTAATAAAAGTTTTTTTTAAATATTTGTTTATTTTGTTATTACAGAAACCATGCGGAGACTGAAAGAAAACAACAACATATTACGTCAGCAGACCACGTGCAAGATATGTATGGACAGAGAGGTGGACATTGTGTTCCTGCCTTGTGGTCATTTGGTGTCCTGCACTGAGTGTGCTGTGGCCATGAAGGACTGCCCAGTGTGTCGTGCACACGTTAAAGGAACGGTCCGAGCATTCATGAGTTGAACAGATCTGTGATAAAGTCCTAAGTGTAGAAGCTAGTGTTGAGCGTAGGACTTTAAGAATAGAGTCTAAGTGTTGAACTATAGAGGATTTATTCCGAAACTTGCTCAGAAGCAAAATATTTGTATTAATAGTCTGATAGTGATGGTCATTTGGTTAAGGTCAATTGTGACTTTCAATTTTTCTTATGTTAATATATTTGTTTTTGCGCTTTTATTTCTAAATTAATAAACATGGTATGTTAAAAATGGCTAAATGTATCATCTAATAATTCTATTGTTTAGTTTATTCAATTAATGATAATATTTTATACAAAAACGGGTATACAAAATAATGTACAATCTTTGAGGTTTAGTAGAGGCTTAGGAGCATTTGAAATATTTCTACCAAAAGTAATTAAGTTTCATTGCAATGCATTACTCTAAAACTGTACTGATGTTTTTGTTTTTATATGCACAAACATATTTACTTACCATAGATTAAGTATGAATGCTTTATAAAATTTTTATAAGAATGCTCAGCATCAGTACCCACCACATAGGGACACCTTTGATGGCCCCTTTTGGTCATGGGCTTCCGTCTCATTGAACTCCTGCGCCCCTTGGTTATTACGCCTTTGGTTTTAACACTTTGGATACAAGAATAATCATTCGTCGAACTATTGTTGTACTGAACTATTTTAATGTTATAATATATTCTTTGTTATTTAATTTTATACAAATGATTTATGTTGATATCGATTTGTTAAGAGATCTTAAAATACTCCTGATTGGTGATGTATCAAACATTACCACACGAACGCTCAAATAGATTTTATTTATACAAACAAAATAAGCAACTATCTTGGTAGGGTGTATTATACTGATATGTAACTGTGATTTGTTTACATCGAACACTTCGATGCAGGGGTGTAGCTAGCAATATTTTTCATAGTATGAAGGCCCGGGGGCTTGACCTCCATGAGGCCCCCTGCATTTTGCATAATATTTAATTTCTAATGTAAAGAAAAACCTCATTTGGGGCCCCCTTAAATGGGTGCCCGGAGGGATTTCGAAATTCTCCCCCCCCCCTCCTCCCTTACCCTAGCTACTCCACTTCTTGTTTGTTAATACAGCATGTAATGCAATAAGTGAACACTTGAAATCAACAAGAGTAGGATTACTTTTGTCATCTATATCCACTATAGCTTACATTAAGTACACTATGTTATTTACAAGAGTCTTGCATATACTCTACTAATGTACACATCGCTAGATCATTCAAACTGTGTCAAATGTGCACTATTGTATCTACTATTTATCCACTTTCCTGATGCTTGATGCATACAATACCTATCAATGTCTAAAGGATACAACTAACATAATTGGCTGTGATTAATTTAACTCGATATGTATCTCTATACACTCATTCTTTTGTTGCCAATCTTGTATTTCTGTGATATTTTGTCATTTTATTTCCTATAGCGTTTATCTTGTGAACCTATTTTTTTTTTTAATTTTTTAAAATGTATTTATTTCTAAAAGTTTGTTTCTAAATGAAATAAAATCATTTACAAATTAATTTTCTAGCTGATTTCAAGCTCATGGCATTGTTGAGTCATGAATTGGTATCAAAAATACAAACATTCGGTTTTACATTATTAGCTTTCATACTGAGCCAATGACTGGCATGATTATTGTTTAAAGTTTACATCTTATTAAGTTTTTCTTTCATTAAATATTAAGGTCATATCTAGTTATACACTTACAATGACTGCAAAACGGAAATTAAGTTCGTAAAAAAAAACACTTTAATATCATCTCGCGTTTCTGTACTGAGAAGAATACGAATAAATAATGTTTAAAAAAGTACTTTACCAAACACAATGCTGTGTGATAGAGCATTTACATGCATGATTCGGGTATCTAGTTCAAGTCATTTCCCATATATCATGATGTAACTTCCCACGTTACATCACAGGTTCACTTACAAAATTTAGATTTGTGGCCACTGTGGACTACCTCACTACTCTTTCCCTCTGTAATTATTTTCCACGTTCTGACGTAAATCTACATTTCGCTCATTAGTATTTCACTAGGTTGTTATGGTTAGGCTTCAATAACTTTTTTTTTGTTTGTTATCAGAAAATGTTTATTTGGTATACTATTAAAGTTAATGCGTACTCTTGTAATAGGAAACAAAGTAGAGTTTATAAAATAAAACAACTTCATTGAATGAAGTAAAATCAATGATGAAATTAAGAATGAAAGAGTTCAACCTATTACCTGTTATTTATTATCTGGTCAAAGTTAATATAATCTTTCAATGTTTTAGAACCTTTGACAACATTTTTGGCTGTTATTCACGTACAATCTGCCCTTTTAAATATTTGTTTTTACAAACTAGATCTGGATCTATATTTTGTTACAAGGGTTCTGCGTCGAAACATTCACAGATTTTGTTGCTTCTTTTTTATGCTGGTCATAAAATGTAGATACAATTATTTGATTCTATAATTAAATGTTATAATACATATGTGTTCATTCATTTTGTATATTATCTTAGAATCTTTACAATTCAATTCTACTGATCTATTTTATTCAATTTACCTTTATACCAAAATGATAAATAATTGAATACAATGGCTTATTTTTTTTTTTTTAATTATCTGTAAACCCCTCGTCTTTCAAAGACTTCTAATTGTCAATCAACAAATAATTTTGTACAACGCATTGTTATGCTCTTATATTTATACCTGTTTCTCAAATAAAATATTGTCAGTTATAAACAAAGAGTTGAGTCCCTTACTACTTGCGATAAATACTAAAGTATATTTGCATAGTATATGTCAGAGGTCGGCAACCTTTTGAGTCGAAAGAGACAAAAATTACAATTTACAAAATTTTAAAGTTTTAAAGAGCCGCACTTTTTTTCCTGCAACAATAAATAGTATTTGCAAATTTTTTTTTTACTAAAATAATCCGTATATTGAAATATAAGTAGTGTTTGTCACAAAAAATTATATATATATATATATATATATATATATATATATATATATATATATTTATATATATGGCGTTATATATATGGCAGTCTTTTTTGGTGAGCTAAAAGGTGATCGACGTAACAGAGGCGCCCCACGGAAACGCTTCAAAGACCAGCTTAGGCGTCAAGTTTCCTTGGCTGACATAGAAGAGAGCACCTGGCTGCATGCGGCGTCGGAACGAGACAGCTGGAGGTCACTCACGAAGGCCGCAGGATACAAATTTGAGACCAAAAGAAAATCTACTGCCGAGGACAAACGCAAACGACGAAAAGAAAATCTAAATCGACCACCTGTGGACAATGGTTTTGCTTGCCCTGGGTGTGGCAAAATATGTAGTCACGGCTGGGGTTGCATAGCCAGAGGAAATACTGTATTCCTCACTAATCTTCGGAATCGAAGACAAGCCTTATTATAAGATAATTATTTTTTTATTTCGGAAACAACTAAAGGAGTTAAATATTTTCTTAAACACTAAGTTGAAATTATATAACAAACAATTAAACAAACAAATTCAATGGGAACGTTGGCTTCGGATTTGGCTCATAACTTGTTATTTTTAGTTTCAAACACGACTCTAATAACTTTCAAATATCAAGTGGCCGAGCCTTGCTCGGTTAAATAAAAGCCCTGCCCAGCCTGACTGTCGGACAATAAGAAGTTCATACCGGTTTGCCATCCATCCATCACAGCGGTGCTACAGCACGTGGCCTGCTTTTAGTTTTACACATTCCTTCATTCATATCTCTAAACGCGTTCTTGTTTGAAAAGAAATATTTTATTGTTCTACGGTAAGCCTAGTGACGTAAGCAGAGTTTTTCCCGTTTACGTCATGGAGAACTTTCATTCATAACTTTCATTCATAAATATATTGAAGCCAATATTAATTTTACAACGAGACATTTTATGTATCGAAATAACGGTCGAACTCGAGTTTTCCCGATGTGGCCAATGAGCTGAAAATTTTTTTCTCACTAACATTTAGATACGTTGAAATTTTAAAGAAAATCGTTAGAGCCGTTTTCGAAATAGAAGATATATATATATATATATATATACAAGAATTGCTCGCTTAAGAGTATAAGATTGTTAGTTGGCTTTTTACTTTGCTTTTAATTATATTCATAAAAAAAAAACGCTTTCTCACACGAATATGTCGATCCGGAGATAGGCAGCAATCTAAATGGCCTCACTGTACTACTGTAGCAATCTGGAAGATTTTTCCATGCGCCAAATCAACTCGCGGCATTTCTTTGAAAACTGTCCACTTTTGTTGTGTTACGTTCATACTTTTCTGGAGCTCTAACTTTTCTAACTGAATTTTTGTAACTCTGTAAATTTTCCATTCCATAAAGCTAGAAATCCCGTAACAATTCAAAATGGATCAATGTGGATTTTGTAATTTTGTGTTGAGAGGATTTACTAGGAATGGTAAAATGGTTTTGCTGGTTTAGAACTGCTCAAATCTGTCAAAAAATTATCTTTGATTTTTTTTTTAACTGTGCTCAAGTAATTCGTGTCAACAGTAGCTCTGATTTTATTGTGATACTGCTTTAGACATTGAAAATGAAGTGACCTAACTCTCAATATCTTCTGCGAAAAGAATTCATTTTTCTTCAAAACAAACCAATTCTTCTACCAAAACATAGGATGAGTTTCCCTTTCCTTGCAGTTTTAGTTTCAGCTCATTTAATTTCTCTTTTATATTAAACATAAAATAAAATGTTTGCAAATATTTGTCGTTTTCTAATACAGGGAGATTAATGCCTTTATCATTTAGGAATGCATTTATTTCATTCAAGCACAAAGCAAAACGTCTCAACACCTTACCTTTGGCAAGCTATCGCACTTTATTAGGAAGAAGGAGCTCAGAATACTGAGTCTCCATTTTGTTTAAGAATTCTTTAATTTGACGATGGTAGATTGCTTTGGACAAGATGCTGTTAACAATCTTGATTGAAAAATTCATTACCTAAACTATTTTTGGTTCGAATCGTTTTGGGTACATTGTGCTTATTAGGTGTATTATTCAGTGAAACGTAAGGATTTCGTGGTTTATTTTGCTATTAAGAATCGTTGTTACCCTTTTTTTTCTAGTCATATTTCTGTCTCCATCGGTTGCTATTGAAATGATTTTATTTACATTGATTTTAATGTTTTCAATGTATTATTGTACGATATGCACTATGTCATTCCATCACGTTTGTCCCGAGGTAGCAATCCTTTAAGTTATTCTTTTGGACCATAAGAAGACATATCCTATACTCTTAAGCGAGCAATTCTTGTATATATATATATATATATTTATATTTCTTCTATTTCGAAAACGGCTCTAACGATTTTCTTTAAAATTTCAACGTATCTAAATGTTAGTGAGAAAAAAAATCTCAGCTCATTGGCCACATCGGGAAAACTCGAGTTTGACCGTTATATCGGTTTGAAAAATGTCTCATTATGGAAAAACTTATT
>JADKLZ010000687.1:5834377-5848904 GCA_021533235.1 Biomphalaria straminea
TGGTGAAATCAACCTTGGTATCGTCAGTTCGGAGAGAAAGAGTTAATAATACAATCTTCGGCGTGTTCACGATACAAAGCGTCACATTATTGACAAATAAATCGTCACACATACATATATGGTATGACTCTATACATACATGGTTATGCCAGTACCGAGTTACTATTTTTCGGGGATACATCTCCCACATCTCCTTCCCGTACCCGTATTTTCGATTAAAGAACTGAACAAGAAAATGAGAGAGGTTGCCCCGAAAAGGGGAAGGTACTGGTTGCATTTGAGACAAATCAAAGTGTCCCATTGGTGAGACAATAGCTTAATACCCTAGACTGGTGTCCAAGGCTGCTGAATCATTGTCGGCACTGCCTGCTCCTCTTAACGTAAGAGTAACTTGTAGAAGTCGTTTCTCACAACGTTCGTAACCACTGCCAATTAAACTCTGCACTCTATCCAGAAGAAATGAAGAAATTAATTGTAAATAAATAAATGAGAAATGGACGAGCTCACATCCAAATCACAAGAAAGATTATGCTTACTATAAGCTATCCCGACAAGATCAACGTCTAATCTTTCGACTTAGGACCGGACACAACACAATGTGACAACATATGTACCGGAAACTCAAAATTGGAACCAGTGATATCTGCCCGTGTGGAGTGTCACCAGAGAATGCCGACCACGTCCTCCAAGACTGCGCTCTTTACCAAGAGACCCGTATAAGACACTGGCCCCAAAACACCCCAATAGAAAGAAAACTATATGGAGAGCTCCCTGACTTAGAAACCATTGCGCCGTTCATCTCATGTATTGGTCAAGTCAACTGGACCTTCCAACATAACAAATGAGAACGAGAAGAAGAAGAAGGCTCGGAGGCTTTGTTCAATGCCAGTGTTTCCGGATACACTTGCTCCGAGACCTCTCAACGTTTATAACACGCTTGTTGCCTCTTAGCACATCGACCTACAGGCTCTACGCCTTCACACCTAACAATGTGAATCAAATGTAGTGTGACTACTAGGCTCGAGATGGACCCCCACACGCGCGGAGTGGGGTGGCTATTTTTACATTGGTCACTTGGCCTTAAAAATTGTAACCAAATATACATTTATATACATATATACATTGGAGACCAAAAGAAAATCTGCTTCCCAGGACAGACGTAGGCACGAAAGGAAACTCAATCGACCACCGGCGGACAACGGTTATGCCTGCGCTTGATTGTAACAAAATATGTAGACTAGTTCGCACCTGGGACTGCGTAGCCACGGGAAATACTGCATCCCTAATTTATCTTCGGACTCCAAGACATGCTTTATGTGTCATCTATATTTTAACTAATTTGATGTAGAACAACGATGCGGGTCATTTTAATTTCCGACACTCACGTCGCGGGGCCACATGACCGAAAGTGTAAACAAAAAAGTTAAATTAAATTGAAATGAAACAATTTATTAGAAACTTACATTAATTAATGGGATTGGAAGTTTATCTTCTTTTTTTTTTACACGTTGGAAACTGGCTTCTCTACCAAAAATGTGAGCAACATTGTAGATAGCTTTACCAACGACTCATTTTTTTTTTGGTAAATATTCCCATTGATCCTCCAATCTCTACGTAGTTTGACAATCGCGGCTCAAAGCAAGAAAGCCGTCATATTTGTTTCATAATGCTGTTTATAAGTTGTTGTTTTTACAGCCACACTTAATAAAACAAATATGTTGGCTTGTTATCATGTTGCACAAAAAAAAAATAAAGATCCATTCACTTTTCCTGGTAGGCTCTAAATTCAGAATCCACTTGAAGTTTCTTCCCCTCTATCATTTCAAACAAGTACCTACGTTCAATGTCATGGTACCAGTCAATCCCGAGAAAAACCGTTTCTATCTTTTTTGTTGCCGTTCTTTAGGAGAGATAAGAGATTTTTTTTACATTTTGTACCGACGTTTCGGCGGGCCGAATGAAACCACGTCGAGGGTCATAATTGTTAGTGCATTGTATTTTGGGCATCACTGATGAAAAATAAAAAAAAAGTTGTTAAGATAACATATTAGTATGGTATTCGGTGTTTTTAATATGTTTGCATCAAACATTTAACAATTGTTTTAAAATATTCCATTTTGACAGCAACCAGTCGATTTATAATTGATTATAATTAAAAATCAACTATGAAAATAAGAGAGTTTGCTGAGATATACACTAGTGTGACTAGACTATGAAAGAAAAGTTTAACAATGACTTTTTTATTAGTTTATATATGATTACTCTTTTTTTTTTACTGCATCTCGGTTTTATATCTGTGACCTAATTAACTCTGACCCCTGTAAGGCTCAGCTCTGTAACACATACATGTTGGTATGTTAGATTTGATCTTCTCTCCTTTCCCGTATCACCTCTCTCTCCTCCCCCTCTATGTAACTCTCAATAATACTTTCCCTCTCGCTTACCCTCCCTCTCTTTTTTTTTCTCCCTCTCTCTCCCCCTCCGTCTCTCTTCCTCTCTCTCCCCTCTCTGTTTCTCACTGCCTCGCTCAACCTCTCTCCATCTCTCTCCCTCTCTCGCTCTACTTCACTACACTTTTCTCTCTCATTACATTTTGTAGAAGAGAGACTAGACACATTCTCACTCGCTAATGCTTTCTATCGCATTCTCTTAGTTCTTTCTTCTTTTCTCTCTCTTTCTTTCTCTTTTTTTCTCCATCTTTTTTTTCTTCATCTCCTTCTTGATCTTACTCTACCCTCTCTGTCTCTTTCTCTCTCTCTTTCTCTCATTCTTTCTCTCTCTTTCTCTCCCTCTTTCTCTCTCTCTTTCTGTTACCCTCTATCTTTTTTTTCTATCTTCCTCTTGTTCTTTTTCTACCATCTCTCCCTCTCTCTTTCTCTCTACCTCTCTTTCTGTTACCCTCTCTCTTTCTCTTTGTCTATCTCACTCACTCGCTATATTAAATACTTATATTAGTCCTTCTATTACCACTATTGTAATTTTGTACGTGTAGAACATATTTCCTCCATGATAGTGACACTATAATTATTTCAAATTAATCTAAGAATATATTAGGTCTTACTATTTACAATTTGTGAGTTTTTTAGTTTGATAACAAATAGATATTTTCTAATAAAACAACCAGTTTAGATTTAAGTTTCCACAATAGAAAAACCTATATAAGAATACTTTTTTTTTTTTTGGGGGGGGGGGGAGATTTGTTTTGAAAGTCAAGAAAAGGCCGGACGGGAACTGTGTCGGGAACAGTGTTAAAGATTGATTGTGAGCTGCAATGGTTTGAAATTATTTATTAATGTAAAACAAAATTAAAAGAATTAAACTAGAACGTTGTAGCATATACCAGTTATAAACAAGAAAACAATATCAATACATGAAAGAAACATCACAGCTAGAGCTTTCTGTCCATCTGTATCTGTCTCTCTATTTCTCTCTCTCTTTCTCTATCTCTCTCGCTCTCTCTCTCTCTTTCCATCTCTCTTTCTCAAAGTAAAAAAAACCTACTTAATGAAACTTCAAGACAGTTATGATAAATATAAACATAGTAAATAAAAAGTACACTACCTGCTATGTGAGAAACAAAGCACCACTACTGCACACGCTCCGTGTCATTAAAGCGCGCTCACAACCCGAGCAGCTGAATTTTACAGGAAAATGTTGAGTAATGGTTATTCTTAGAATCACAGACTTTATCGAAGTTTGACTGCCAGCGTAACCCAGACGCCATTTATTCAGTCAGAAATGTTAAACCTTTTTTTTGTCTTCATATCTTTCATTCTATTTTCTTTCTTCCTCACCTCCTCTCTTTTATCTATTTCTCTCTTCCTC
This sequence comes from Biomphalaria straminea, assembly GCA_021533235.1. Lineage (NCBI taxonomy): Eukaryota > Metazoa > Mollusca > Gastropoda > Planorbidae > Biomphalaria > Biomphalaria straminea. The sequence goes on from JADKLZ010000687.1 coordinate 5,838,203, forward strand.
ACCTCCTCTCTTTTATCTATTTCTCTCTTTGTGTTCTCTTCTCTTTCTCTAGTTTTATTCTTCTCTTTCCATCTCTCTCGTCCGATTTTCTTCTTGTTTTTCTATCTCTCTGTTTCATGATTCAACCGCTAGAAATAGGCAGTTGGCATTGGGGAAATTTGGTTATAATATAAAATAGAACAGGATAACTGGTCTCCTTATGTTGATATATGGATATGGCCCATGCTGTCTCAAAAGACTAATTACTGTTGTTGGTTTATTTTCTTTGAAAAGCTGTGACAGTGGCGTAGCAAGGTACTCGTGGGGGCCCAAATTCAAGAATATGATGGTCCCCCCTCCCCCCCACCCCCAAGAATTATGACAAAAGCACATCCAGTCGTCACTTATGCAGTAGTACATTTTAAAAAATCATTTCTAAATGAGTAGGCTAAGTACATTCTTAATGTTATGGTGTAGTGTCTCTCAGTTGACAAGTTGGCATAATTGCATCATGACACTAAACGTCTTTAAAGTAAATATCATGTGTTTAATGTTAACAAAACAAATGTTTTAATATATATTCTTTTATTCAAGTGGATAAGTCGCTAAATGAAAAGATTAACTTTGATCATAAGCAGAGATATAATAACACAGTGGCGTAACTAGGTTGGGCGGAGGGAGGGGAGAATTGAAACCCCCCACCCGCGCCCCCACTTGATGGGCCCCCTAATGAATTTATTTTTCAACTTAAATACTAAATATTACGCAAAATGCAAGGGCTCCAAAAGAAGTCAAGCTGCCCCCTGGTCCCCCAATGATGACAAATACCAGAGCTACGCCATTGTAATAACATGATAACTAAATGATTAATTCAACTTTATTACATTTTAATACAATGAATTATTACATTCAACATACAACACAATTTGTTTTCAAATTTGAAATGCCCTTATGAACCTCTGTTGGTCATGGCCTAGGTTCATTTAAAACACCAAAAGCCATGGATGGTACGCCATTGCGCTGTGGCACAACATTATTTTTTTAAAGAATTTAAGAAAAAACACACGTGTAGATGAAATTGTTAAAAACTCTTGAGTTTTAGAGTGACATCTGAATCCATATACATTTTTTATCACTAAAATAATCGTACATGTAGTTCTAATCTAATCATTTTCTAAACTAATATTCATTGTAATATTTATTGTTGAAAATGCTGCAAAAATTATTATCGAAATTATATTGTAGAAATGTGTATATCGATCTAGCATTGGTACAAATATTACCCAGATATAATGTAACCACGCTTGCCCAAGTACTGCATTGTGTTAAAGAAATCTGCCTTTAATAATAGCCGATCATCAAACAATATTGTTAACTTTGTAAATTACATTCTTTTAGTCATGCATGTTAATCAGTAACGTAAGTTCTGCTAGGTCGTTTTATTTTTTCCTGTCTTATTGAGGCAGCTACTTCACTTTTTATTCTTCACCTTATACTGAAGTGATACATGAGACAGTCCAGCGCGCATACAGCAAGACGAGGGAGGCATTCTAGTGGTGTAACTATGGTTAAATAAAATTATAGGAGTATGTCCTGATTCATTTGTAAACATTTCTTTTAATTAACCCTAATACAGTGTTTCATTCTTACTAATTTTATTAATATCGGGGTTCATCTATTCAGAAAAATGAAAAGTATAAATAAATAAAAAAAAACTGTAGGATCCACATGTTAGTAGTGACTCTAAATATGAAGTTATACAACAATATTAATTTGCAGTTGTATATATATATATATATATATATATCCTCCTTCATGTTCAAAGATGAGCACATTTCTCATTTCCTATGGACTCGAAGATGGCTGTAAAGTCCAATCCTCGCTTTGAAAAGCCGGCCGCATATGTGACATGGTTGGGTTTTGTCAGTTGCAGAATGGCCTGCTTCTTCTCTCTGCTTTCTGTTGGTTCGGCGCTCTATCGCAGCTGTATGACAAAGTAGAGGGCCTCACAAAATATACAATCCCTCAAACAAATTTATGTCTTGCGCCGCCACTGACTAGTTGGAATTCATTCTTGAGCAACATTGTTGTTGTTTTTCTGTTGTTGTTTTTTGTGTTGCTTTTAAAAAAAGCACAGAAACCTTCTTCCAGCCCCCCCCCCCCCCTACACACACCTGTCTAAAAGAAGAGAAATGTAAGTAATATGTTACATGTAAGCATGATAGTTATATGCTAAGCCGTAAATGTGTTGTTTAATTATACAGTGCAGTTCATAAGTCTCCGTCTCTAGAACATAAATGTAACAACAGTTAAATGAATTGAGTTATCTTACTGACCAACAAACACAATAATGGTAAGAACAAAAAAAAAACTGTAAATCATAAGCAATCTTAGCAACTGATCGAACTGTTTAAAATTCTGATTCAGTCACAAAGACTACATCTTTTCCTGAAGTTGTATAACATTTAAGGACGACTTCTTGATTGATGTTTATTAAATCATATGAAATTTCTAATTCAATGTAATTGCGAATTGTATAATAGTTACGGATTGCATAATCTCGATCTTTGATATATCTCCAGAGCCAAAAGCCAAAACGACATTCTTCCTCCTCTTCCTTTCAAAAGTTCACAACTGGTCCAGACAACTTATAGGATCAAAGCGTATTGCAAAAGTTAAAAGCATGAAATTGCGCTAAATAAAAACTATCGATAAAACTAATTCCAATCGCAAAGATATATTGATGTTAGTCTAGATCTATTACATTGACTAATCCGAACTTATTGATTTTACTACACTTAATATAATTTGTGTTTTTCACAAAATTAGTGGGGTTTCTTTTTGTTTTTGTTTTTTTGTTGTTTTTTTTCTAGGAAACCATATGACCAATTTCTACTTCTGCTTAGATGTAAAAATATCATTAAAGGATAATGGAGTTAACCTTGACCTTCCAAAGCGCAACATTTGGTCCGGTCACGCCACGGTTCACTGTGTCAGTGGTGGAGAATGTGTGACCTAGTTTTCGAATAAACGTTAAGCACCGTCAGAGGTGCCAAAGCGTTACGTGTCGTGGGCCGCATAATGACCAGAAAGAAAAAAAATAATTTAAAATAGGCCCAAATTAAAAAAAAAAAGATAACGCCTTCTATATGATAGTTTACTGGTGATAACATTTGAGACGGCTAAATGCACCAATTAAGAGGCTGAAATGGTTATCAGGCTAACGTTTGAGGATCACTGCCGATACTAGAAATAATTAAATGAACATCTTTTAGAATCATTAGATCAACATTAGCTTTCGCTGTGTAGCTTTTAACATTAGCATTTGCTGTGTAGCTTTTAACATTAGAATTTGCTGTGTAGCTTTTAACATTAGCATTCGCTGTGTAGCTTTTAACATTATCATTCGCTGTGTAGCTTTTAACATTAGCATTCGCTGTGTAGCTTTTAACATGACTTACTTAATCCTGTGTACTCCCAGGGGAGCATAGGGCCGCAACCACACCTCTCCACCGAACTCGGTTCCTAGCAGCTTTCTTCATCTGCTCCCATGTCATTCCAGTACCCTCAGCTTCACTGATGACTGACCTTTCCAGGTTTGCTTGGGTCTACCCACTTTCAACTTTCCTTGTGGGTTCCAGTCAAGAGTCTGCCTTGCAACATTGGTAGCTGGTTTTGACAGGTTGTCTACTATCCAGCTCCACTTTCGCTTTGTTGTGTCTTGTGCTACGGGCTTTAGTCTCGTTCTCTCCCACAAATCAATAGTAGTTATCTTTCCTGGCCGCTTAATTCCTAATATACGGCGTAGGCATCTGTTAACAAAAGTTTTTAGCTATAAACATAACATATATTTACACTCGTTTTCTAAATTTGTTTATTGACTGTGACTGTTATTAACATTTTTTTAATGTTTTAAGTAGTCAAACTGATCACAACGTAGTTTCAATAAATAAGTCAAGTATCTTTATGATTATGGTTTATGCCTGAGATGCAACATCATGTTAATGTAATATGTTGGACTTATTCACAATGTGATTGTTTTTAACACGCTTGTCGTGTGTTAATTTCCACTTTTAGTAGACATGTTGATATGCGTTTTATTTATCTTTTTATATTTTTTTTTCAAGTAGTGTTTGATTGTCTAGTTGAGCAGTGTATTATCTTTAGGGCCAGAGCCTATTTGGCTTGAAAATGTTTAGTACCTGTACCAAAATGAAGAAGGTTTCACTGACTGAGAAAGTTATCTAGTAACTTTTTAAGAAAGATAACTGACGTTGTGTTAAATTACTATAAAAAAGTAAAGTTCCCCTTTCAGACCTTGTGGTCTATAGGGCAGATGATGTAAAGGTCATCTGATTTTGTGGCTTACGGTTAACGAGGGTGTCATGTGGCCAGCACAAAGACCAACCGCCTTTACTTTTCTCCAACTAATGTCAGGTACCCATTTGAGTTGGGTGGACTCAGAGGCGCCCAAGGATCCCGAAATAAACATCTCAGCCTTCACCAGGATTCAAACCCGGGACCCCCCTGTTCAGAAGCCAAGCGCTTTACCGCTCAGCCACCGCGCCTCCTAAATTACTATGTGTGTACTGTTAATTTACTACATCTACAAATATCATGGAGGAAGTCTAAACGAAGTAAAGTTAGAGTCTACTACTTTCAAGTGTGCCACTTACTATTTTAAGTTATTATTGCTGTCTTAATAGAAATAAAAAGGTTCGCTTTCTAATAATGTAAATATTTTCAGGTTTTGTAGCTCACGGCTAACGAGGGCGTCTTGTGGCCAGCACAACGACCACCCGCCTTTACTTTTTCAGAACTAACGTCGACCCCGGGACTTCCATGGCTTAAACTCCAAGTGCTACACCATTCAACCTCCACAACCATCGCGCCTAACTGATTAAATTGTTCTTTTTATTCTTTTTTTCCCCAGCTCATCTTAAGCAGCAAGCTGGCTATTTTCCAGGAAAAGTTTGGTTTATAACTGGCAACAAGCCTGACCAAAGACACACATCCATTTTTATACAAAAAGGAGCATAACTCTTGTTTTTCCTAAAGTGCTTATGGAATTCCTTCCTATAGTGGACTATTAAATCCCTTTACTGTAATTTGCTTTTAAAAGCAATTACAAAAAAAAAAAAAAAAGCAACAATCTGAATTTGAACTCATGGCGAACGTCTGCTTGAGACAACGTGCTAACCACTCTGCTAGTGTGGTTCTGGTGAATATTATATAGTTATATATTGTTTCAATTTAGAGAGTCGATCTGTAAAGGGGAATAATTAAGTTTATACTACTATTTCAGTCAAGAACAATTTCTTTTTCTTGTTCACGATAAAAATCATATCTTGCATCTATAGGTCAGATAATGTTAAGGTTGTTGAGCAGATTGTCAAGTGGCCAGCACAACAACCTACAGCCTCTACCTTCCTCCAAACAAAGTGAGGTACCCATCCGAAATGTTCAATTAACTGTTTTATTGTAGATAAAACTTAACATAATTTTTTCTTTATACAAATATCTTGTTACAGAATGGACTAAGTGTATTTAATAATCAATACTTTCTAACCCCGGGAAAGTAATTTATAATTTATTTCTCTTGTAACAAAAAAAAATAATTTTAATATTTTTTGTCAACTTTAAAATATCTTCATTGAGTTGTTTAGACTCGAATATTTATCGTGACTAACTCAAAAAGGAAACAAGATTACAAAGAGAGTTTGTGTGATACACAAACTCAGAGGCGGCCCCCGTCGGAGTCGGATCCCTGTCAGATCCGCCTATTCGCAAGATGTTTCGGATGTTCCTTCTAAGTTGAAAATAATTAACTTCTCTCTGGACGACGGACGGAGGATGGCGAGCAGGGTATAAACCTGCCTTATCTTGATGTTTGCGCACTAGACTGTAGTTCGGATTTATCGTTGGTCCCTGGCTCAATTCCTGCATGCTCCCATCCTTAAACTATCGCAATATTTCTGAAGGAACAGTAAAGGTTAAATCGTATTTTCAAAAGTCTTTAGTGTTTTTTTTATCTAACCGTGACGGACAGACCAACCAACAGACAAAACGCACAAAAATATGTTTCTTTCATTCTAATTTTTTTTTTAAATCTGATTTTTAAAAAAGTTTAAGAAATTAGTTTAGAATCATGTCATTGCCGGGCTTTCACGCTAGTACACGAAAGTCGCTGCTAAAAGTTATTTTAAAAGTTGTGCGTGATATCCACATGCCGAGAGCATTTCTTATTGTGACATTTCCTCCCTTACATTTACGTAATTGTTTTAGAATTGGTGTTTTGCTATTGAAAAATCTCTTGCATAATTAATTTTATAAATTAAACGGTTTGCTTTTAGAAAACTAAAAGTAGCCGTTGCACCTAAACTTTTCAAACCGCATTTAATGGTGAAATAATATTTTTCGTATCTCTTCTATTTTTGTCGCCCTGAGTGTGACAGACGGACAGACGGACATTTTGCACAAACCTAATAGCGGCTTTTTCCGCTAAAAAGACTAAAAGAATTATTATAGGTAAGACTACTTTCTTTGATGACTGACTTGGCGTACAGCAGGCTCTCCGCAATACTCCGTATAAAGGAGATGCTCGTCTCCCCTTCAGTAATGCATCTCTTTTTATTGACCAGTAGCGTGATCGTTTCAACGCTTCTTTTTTTGTATTTGTTTGGTTTTTTTTTGTCAGTTAGTCACTTCTTGAATTCACTCATTCGATTGAAGACATCTCGTGGTATTATTAATGGTTTAGTATTTTGAGGATTGCTAGTAGGCCTATTGCTAGATGAAGAGCTGGTATGTGAGTTGCTGTGGCAGGAGAAATTGTTGAATTAAGCAAAGTTACAAAGACAGTTTGTGTAGAAACAAAACTCAAAATCGGTCCCCGAATCGGTCAAAACAAGCAGGTGAAAAGTGCAGGTTTTAAATATTTTCAGAAAGAACATCAGAATAAAATTTAGACAAATGACTGAGAAGAATCACTCAGTCAATATCAATACACGAAAGAAACATCACAGCTACAGCTTTCTGTCCATCTGTCTCTGTCTCTCTATTTCTCTGTCTCTCTATTTCTCTGTCTCTCTCGCTCTCTCTTTCTCTAAGTGAAAAAAAAAATACTTAATGAAACTTCAAGACAGTTATGATGAATATAACTATAGTAAATTAAAAGTACACTACCTGCTGTGTGAGAAACAAAGCGCCACTACTGCACACTCTCCGTGTCATTAAAGCGCGCTCACAACCCGAGCAGCTGATTTTTACAGGAAAATGTCGAGCACAGACTTCATCGAAGCTCGTCTGTCAGCGTAACCTGGATGCCATTTATTTATTCTGAAATGATAAACCTTTTTTCTTACATCTTTCATTCTTTTTTTTAATTATTTCTTTTCCTCACCTCCTATCTTTTACATATTTTGCTATTTCCTCTCTCTGTCTCATCTTTTGTGTTCTCTTCTCTTTCTCTATTTTTTTCCTCTCTCTCTCCCTCTCCCTCTGGTCCGATTTTCTTCTTATTTTTTTTCTCTTAATTTCCTGATTCCTAAACCGCTAGAAAGCCAGTGAAAATAAGCTGTAGGTATTATGAAAATTTGGTTTTAATATAAAATACAACAGGAAAACTGATCTCCTTATTTTAATACATGGATATGACCCATTCACTCTCAAAGGACAGATTAATTAGTGACCACTACAATCTGTTTTGCCCTCAAATGTCCCTCGCTGAGTTGAGAGTCAATGACAATTAAGGCTTCTCAGACTGCAGTGGTCTCCGCATCGAAACTGCAAATAATACCGCATGGTCCAAAGATTTTGACTTACTAAGAGCCAAGAATGTCGTTGTAGGCTTCAAAAGCGTTGAATGTTTTGTCGGTTGGTGGAGAGGACAGCATTATCAGATCGTCTAGTGGCATGATACATAAAAGACTGTATTTAGATACGTCTTCTGCATCTCCAACCATCCACTAGTTTTCTAGCTGGGAGCTATTCATCCAGCCTTTTATACCGCTCAAAGCAGTTAAGTGCAGACCTTTTTCTCCTAAGGCTAGTGGACCAATATTAGCCATTAGTTCAGCCACAATTTGTCCTAAAGGTTCCACAGACAAAACTTATTGCTTCGGACTGTATTTTATCAAGCAGTGCTAGAGCCATACATTTGCAGAGTTAGTGTGTAGTCTATCTGTGATCGGACTTCTCCTAAATACAGTGATCGTAGCATGTCTGCTCGTGGATGGCATCTTCCGCATAGTTCATAGTTCCTTGAGGCCTTTTTTGCAACATCCTGAATGTGCTCACACATTTTTAGTTTGCGATCTAAAGTTACACCAAGGTACTAGGGTAGCTTTTCCATGCTGAGAGCCACTCCGTTAAGGGAGAGCCGGAAAGGTTGTTCGAGAATGCCAGTCCCGAGCGTGAACAGGGAATAGACCGTCTTGGAGGGTTTTATTTCTAGCCTCCATTTTTTGTGTATGAGCAGAGCGTATGGAGATCTTCTTGCAACACTTTTTGTATATATCTTGCGCTCCTTCCGGATTTACAAAGGACAATATTATTAGCGTATAGCAGCTTTTGGTAGTTTAGATGAGCCGGTAGGTCACTTATGAAGGCCGTGAAAAGGGTGCATGACGGAGCTCTGGGGAAGGCCGTGCTCGAGTGTAATTTCCCCTGAGACTTCTCCGTACATCCTTGTTCTTATTGTACGCTCTTGTAGGAAGTCTCTGATCCAGTAATATATCCGTCCCAGCACCCCCACGGCTCTTATCTTATGAAGCAAACCAGGCCGCCATACTTTATCAGATGCCTGTTTTAAGTCAATTAAGACTGCATAAGTGCTTTTGGTTTTTTTGGAATCTATCTGCTAAGCTCTGCACAAAGATGTTGACTTTGTCTGTAGCGGAAATTCCAGCCCTGAAACCAGCCTGTTCTGGAGCTATATGACGGGCACTCTCAAGGCACCAAACCAGACACCATATTTTCAGCCATCTTTCCTACAGAAGATGTGCCTGTAGCCCTCAGCAGTGGAATCATGTTTTACTTTTTTGGTATAGGAATAATGGTGGCACGTTTCCAGGCCCTGGGCAGATGACCATCTTATGGCAGCATTTAGCTAGCCTAACAGAATGCGATAACACATGTACCGGAAGCTCAAAATTGGAACCCGTGAAATCTGCCCATGTGAAGTGTCACAAGAGAATTATACATATAATTAATAAATAAATTTTCGATGGTCTTAGGCGACTCTTTTCAACCCCATAAAGGTCGCGACCTACAGGTTGAGAACCGACGCCTTAGACCTATCTTTGTGAAAAAAAACAACTTGAAAAACCAGGGTACCAAGCGTATTTTTTTTTCATTACAAAGTATCAAAAACAAAAACTTGCGTAAAAAACGCATTTTGTTTCTCATTGCCTTAAATGTAGATATCAGTGAATAAGTATGTTTAGATATCTAACTACCGTAACTTATTTTTATTTTAAAAAGTGCATTTTGTCTACTTGGTTGTCACCCCCTGGTGGGTATCACCTTATTCAGCCTGCACCTCCCGCACCCACTTGTGACGCAACTACGCATCGATATTCAGTGTGTTGTGTCTACTTCTTCCATTTCCAATAAAATATTTGTATTTATTTGCAAAAAAAATATTTTTCTTTAATGTTGAGTTTATGTGCTGATGTATAGCTGGCTCCGACATGCTTTTTACATTGTAACATTATTATACAACATAATTATGGTGAATATGCAACTGAAAATGTTAATAAATACACCACATTTAAAGATTTTCACTTTATTCTAAATAAAAATGACAGCAACACATTTTATGACAAAAGTATTGTATCATTTTGTGATTTAACAAAAAATTGTAGCAATACACAACGGACATTTACAATATGATTACATTTTTTTTTAATTATCAAAGGCACTGGCTTATGAACAAATAGAATTTATGTTTGTTTGTTGTTTTTTTGTTTGTTTTTTTTTTGCATAGTAATTTAGTAGAAATAAAAAATAGGATTTGTCAACCTAAAATTATTGAGAATCTATAGAAATTAAATTAGAAAGTGGAATGGAAACAGCTCATCTTAGTTCTTATGAAGAGAAGATATTGCCCTCTATAAATCCTAATAATTTTATTCCTCAGATAATACAGGGATAGGCATGAAGTTGTTTAATAATATCTCCAACCATGCAATGTCTCAAAAAAGTAAATGTTGTTTTGAACATATATCTATTTACAGACATGACGTGTTGGTTATTATAGAAGAAAGAAATATTTCTGCGCACATTTCTTTCTCATTCTCTCTTTCTCTCTGTGTGTGTGTATATATATAATATCAGGTGGCCGAGCCTTGCTCGGTAAAATAGTTTCATAAGAAAGGTTATATACTTGAAGTCATTTTGAGATTTTTTTTTATAATTACGAAAATGAACGATCGGAAAAAGACTACTAACCCGAAGAATTTCTTTAGTGTTCTGTTTGTTCTATATGTAATTGGTACGTTCAGACATTTAATTTTGGAATTAGTATATTCAATTATGGCTTTAGTACGAAACATCGAGTGACGCAAATTTCTACGTTATTGGGGAAAACTTCAAAGACTTTCTTACAAGCCAATAATAGTAGGCCTACGATAGTTTTACGCTGTCTAGACTGTAGGAGGACTTAAGAGACTTGATATTTAATCGCCATGTACAATTACATATAGAACAAACAGAACACTAA
>JADKLZ010000687.1:5851142-5871782 GCA_021533235.1 Biomphalaria straminea
AGCAAGCCAAGCTCAAGCCGCACTTAGCCTCTCGACCACGCTTCCCATATGTAATTACCAATAATTAATTGACTAGTTAGTTATTTTCTTTATGATTGATTCGTGTCTTAATCGGGACAATGAATAAATGTTTCAAGTCTCAACTTGATCAAAGAAAGGGTGAGTGAGAAATAACATGTTCAATTTTCTAAGGGGACTAAACCATATATATCTGTGAATACCGAAGGTTAATTTCCCTTACTCTTATCAAACAAAATAATTAATCTCTAGTACTTAATGATTTCTTGGTTAAATTTTTTTATCGGTTCATGCCTTGTCTACGCCTATTGATTACAGTGCAAAGTTTTAACTTGATCCGAGAATGGATATGGGGGAAACAGCGTGTACAAACTTTTTTACAGACAGACAGACAGACAGAGTGAGTCAAAACAATCTCATTAAAAAAAAAACATTTTTGGCTTAGTCTTACCGCATTGGTTGAAACCTTGTTGTGTTGGACTCCTCGAAAATGACGTCATAGCTGAAATTGTTGATGTAGGTGACGTTATACTCTACGTAATCTCTGTGATGTAGTCTACCAAGTGAAAAACCTGCCAACTTTGTTACTTTGTTCCAAAAAGTTAAGTTGCATGGTGATGACACATCACTAGCATTAGTCGTACATAGACTTACGATCATCCGCGAACTAATCAATGTTATGTAACAAACCAGTCTTAATCCATCCATTGTTAGACTGTCCAGACTAGCTATTAAAATAATGAAATCAGGGAAAGCACAATATTTATTTTTAAATATTCTCGAAAGTTATACGTTTGAATGGTCGTAAACATGTTACAATGATATGCGTAAAATTTGGTAGGGGTATTATCTTCTAATTAGTTACTTTGGATAACCAAATGCTGCTGAAAGTAGTGAGAAAAAAAGTGTTTCCATAATCCTCCTATGGTTAGTCCCATAATCATGTGGTCCTACGGTCACTTCTACCCATGCTATGAAGCAAATAAATGTTTAGGTTCTAATTCATCTTTCTGTTCCTTCAGAAAAGGAATTGTGTTGTTTTGTGACTTTTCTACGAGGAATATAAATAAATGTGTTAATAATCTCCTGTACAGGATAAAGATATCTCAAACCAAAGAGCACTCCTACTACCTGCATTTCGAGATCGTATTGTTGTTTTTACGGTAAGTAAAACATAACTCTAGCTATAAGGTTTATGAACTATTTAATGTTATAAACAATGTTCTATGCTATGTTATGAACTTAGTTTTGTTATGTTATGTACTATGCTATTAACTATGTTATGTGATGTAATTTGTTATGTTATTCACTATATTATCTAATAACTATGTAATGATATGAACTGTGTTATGTTATAACAATGTTTTGAACTAACTTAGCTATGAACTACTCTACGTTATAAGTATATTTTATGAACTATGTTATGTTGGCTTGTGTACGTCTAACCGCTTACCTTCCCCAGGTTACTTGATCAATATGCACTATTGAATCTGTATATATTGTTACATCTCCAGTGGCGCATTAAAATGTGTGTACGTGTGAGACCCACTGATACATGCTTATGCGACTAGTCACACAGGTCAACCAACTACTGTCCCTGTGACCTGTGATCTGCGCATGACCCGAGCTTGGACGGAGAGAATTGTAGTCCAGTTAGAGAGACAGTGGTAGTCCAGTACAGTTAGAGAGAGAGAGACAGAACTGTGTGTGTGTTAGAATAAGAAGGCTTTGAAAATGTAGCTCATACGCTCTAGATGCTTGTAGTGTTAGTTAGGCAGTTCCATTGTGTTATTAAGCATTTGAAATTAGTGTAGACAATTGTGTGTATTAGCTGTGGTTGATGTGTTTATTATTAAACCGCCACTGTGTTATTGAAGCTCTTGTTAAGTTCTTGTATTAGATGTGTTGTGTTGTTGCTAAGCAGTGTGAGCAGAAGGCCTGAGAAGTGAAGTTCGTTACAATATATATGTGTGTATATATATATTCTAAACATCGACAATTAGTTGGTATTTTTAGTTTATGTAGAGACGCACCGTAATTCACGGATTTTGAACGCGACAAGTGACGATAGGACTTAAATTGGTTTACAGACTACTTAGAGACAGAAAATCAGCTGAGTCGGGCGTATTTTATCGACATGAGACATCGACTGTGGCCTTTTTGTTGGATTTCACTTAGTATAAACTGTTCAACTGTGTTTGGAGTGCTATCTCCACTTGTTACAAACTAGATGTATCTGTTTGCTTGTTGGTTAATCGCACCCACACAAGAAACCAGACATCTCCAGAGTAATCTGTCGGAATCAGACAGGCATCAATTAACTACAAGACATATAGGTATCATCACAATATGCAATCTTGAGTCTATGTATATATTAGTATGCTAAACATTGACAAAAAATTGTTACAAATAATTGCAAAAAAAAATGCTAAACAAAAAATTGCAGTAAGCACTGAGGTAAGGTCATGGACATTTAATTGTGTTAATAAAAATAAATGTTTACACAATTTTGAAAACAAAAATGAAATTTTAAACAATAATTAGTTTAAAAAAATATGCATACATTTTAGTGTCTACTTTTATAAATTGTCAATTTATCTATACCAGGGGTGGGCAAATTACGTCCCGTAGGCCACATGCCACAGGCGGCCCGCCGGAGTGTTTTTTTGCGGCCCACCGACACCTACAGAAATCAGGTGTACCCAAGTTATATACATATAAAAATGAAAATATATTAAAAATAATATCTCTATAAATTATTGAAATTGTCTCATAATAAAAAGTTTCAAGTAAACGAATGCTTATTGACTAGACATCAATACACTCAATGCAAGTCACAAACTCTGATCAGTATTTTTTCAATGCTATGAACTGTGTTGAGTGTTGGTTATGTTTGCAACAAGAAGATAAGTGCAGTGACGAGCTGAGAAAAAATAGTTGTTTTTTTTTTTAATTTTTATATAAAACCATAAACTCTAAACAGGAAAGTTTGCACAAAGGTGCATAAACATACACTATAAAACAGGAATCAGTTGATGAAATAACTTGTTGGCAAGACAACGCCTCATCTAAACTGTTGCGACGTCTAGAACACATCATAAAAAGGGCATAAAAAATTACACTGACAATATTACCACATTTAAAGGAACTTTTTGAACAAAAAAAAATTGCAGTGTTTAGCATGGAAGTCAACTCCCGAAATTGAAAAAACACTAAATGTAGCGCATCGAAGATGGCTAAGACGGATGATTTAAGGAGTCAGTTATGGAGATCGGGTCTCAACAATGAAATCCCATGCCAAACTGGGAGTCGACCACTTAGTGAAGTTTTGACAGTGCGTCGCGTGAGGTTTGCAGGACATTTTGTTTTCAGACAAAATAAATTATGCATACCAATAGTAGTGATGAAATGGAGGCAATCACGAGGAAAGCGCAAACAGGGACATCATAGGACAACTTGTCACCACACTTTCATGGAGGACCTCAGAGCAGAGGACATTTCCAGTAACAGATTTTTATGGAGACAGCTAGCCGCCCAATGCGCCTAATGGTGCGGGAGGATCTAAGTCCAAAGTTAGTAAGAATAACAGATTACATTTTTAAACTAAAATTTTGTAAACGCCGGATAATGCACTGTAGATACCCCAGAATGGGCATATTTTTTGTTAAACGCCGGAAATAGTGCCTGGCGGCTGTGCAACCCTCTAACTACAGCCCCCCCCCCGAAAAAAATCCAGGCTATGCCCATGATATTAACACTCTACTATCTATAAAATGCTTGCGATAGCCTGCGTCACAAGAAGCATCTGAAGTCCAGTGTAACCCCTGCTTTGAATATTGGGACCCTGAAGAACTAGTGTTACTGATACGAGAAAGGGTAAAAAAGACTAGCTTGCAACCAAACCAGCAAGCTTTGGCCAGGATGGGCTTGTTACCATTAAATGGCTGAAAACCTAAAGAGAAAACTCTGAATTCAAACGTCTCGTGCCTCGCGGCTATACCCAAGCATAGGAAAAACTTTGTGATTTGGGAACAATGAGTAGCCAGTGACCCCTAGGCATCTTGCTGCACCCCGTGCTACGTACTTGCAGAGCCTGTAACGCCACTGATATCAAACTTTGCACTCATCATCAGCGTGTTAATGGGTTCCCAGGAATTTTATCTCATTTTCAAGACATGATCTATACACTTTGGAATTTGAGAGGGCTAAAGCAAGCTGAAGTAAATTCTTATATATAGCTAAAAAAATATCTCTCCATTGTGTAGGGGTAAATATTACGCACTTAAAATGCTATGACCGTAACCAAAGGTGTTTTGAGTTTAAACCCCCTTTCAGCTGGTTTGAATTTAAAAAAAACTCTTTGATATAGTTATAGCTAATTACACGTTCATAATTTTTTGGATACTATAGCAGTATTTCCATTTTTTTTAACTTTCAAGAAAAAAGAAATTCGTATTAAGATAATTAAAAAAAGGTCATTTGAATCAGTATTTTAATCCATGTATAGCTCCTCCTTCGTGTACGAAGATGAGCACATTTCTCATTTCCTATGGACTCGAAGATGGCTGTAAAGTCCAATCCTCGCTTTGAAAAGCCGGCCGCATGTGTGGCATGGGAGAGTTTTGTCTGTTGCAGATAGGCCTGCTTTTTCTTTTTCTCTCTGCTTTCTGTTGGTTCGGCGCTCTCTCGCACTGGCCACTCTACTTGCTTCAAAGCTTGAGACTCCGAGGCTCACAGCTTCTCGCCATGCGGAGCGATCTAGAGCTAGTGCTTCCCAGCCATGAATGTTGATACCGCATTCCTTGAGGGAGCTCTTGAGGGTGTCTTTGTAGCGCTTGTATTGGCCGCCTTGGTAGCGCTTTCCTGTACATAACTCTCCATACAGAAGTCGTTTGGGAAGGCGGTTTTCTTGCATGCGGACTACATGACCCGCCCATCGTAGTTGGGACCTTTTTACTGTCGCATTAATACTGTGCATGTTGGACAGCTTTAATCCATGAGCTAGTTAATAAATGGATAATGTTGATATTTTTTTCCATTGTGACCTTAAGTGAAAATTTTCTGTACCAATGCGTGAATCTATGATTGGAGCTTCATTTATTAATGAAGAATGTCGTGTCCTTTTTATGAAATATCTACCTCCCCTGAAGTTTTTCATTTAAAAGTGGTTCATTTTTTTTTTCAAAAAATCTGCTTGCATAGATAATTTAAAAAATTAGATGGTGCACTTCCGAAAAAGAAACAAGTAGCCTACCCGTTGCATCACAACTCTGAAGGATATAAAATATCATGATATTATATTTTCATTTTTTCATGCAGTTGGAACTCTAAACGGGAGGGACGTACGGACTGACGGACAGGCCACACAAAACTAAAAGCGTCGTTTCCCCTTTCGGGGGCTGCCAAAAAATGTGAGAGTCAACTGAGATTAACACTAGAAAATTGAAGAAAAGTCAAGGTACATGTCTACCATAAGAGAAAAATATACAAATATTGATAAAAAGTGTTTTTTTTAAGTCTAATGTGTTAAGTATAGTTTGTACATTACTAAAAAATTTTTTTTTAAAATGCTAATTAGGTATCCAATATGGCCGTCGTAAAGGTAAAATATAGTAGTTTTTTGCCGTAGAATAACTTATTCAAATATTAATGTATTGTCATCAAACTTTGCAAACTTGTAGAACTCAGGCAACCAATGGGGATGAACTAAAAAGTATTATGATACATTTCAAAATGAAAAAGATACAATTTTTCAAATTTGGACCCCAAAAATGTGGATTTTTTTACCGTTTTCATCAAATTCAAAGGTCACTATAACAAAATCTAAGTTACTATTTTACATTTTTTTAAATTCATCCCTTCTATGTGTATGTACACAATAAACATACCAAATTGTAAACAGATTGAACTTTAAATAGTAAAGATATCAAGTATGAAAGAAGTTAAAGTAGGGAAAAAATTAATTTTGAGAAAAACAACAAAAACTAAAAAATTAGCTTCTAAAAACCTTAAAAAATCCATCTGTTGGCCTTCAGATGCATACAAAGTAATCTATGAGTATGTGGCTTTATTCGCAAATCTTATTTACATTTCTATTAGAGTTTTTCTGCATTTTCTGGCCATTTCGGTTAGTCATCACGAATCGATTTTCAGTCAAAATTTAATGATGACCAGCTCCTTCGTTGCGGGACAAATAAAAGTAACGCTTCCAAAGATGTTCTTTTAAAGTCCATTTTTTTGGGGGGCTTTCAACTATAATTTCAGAAAATGATTTAAACCATTTTCCTATTGACAATTTTAAAAAGTACATAGAATGAAATAGCATATTAAAATTTATCTTTTGTTCGGTCGATTGACATTAACCTAGAATATTAATCAGCCTTTACCGTCATCGTCACATTAAAAGTAGCTTGTAATAAAGTTATTTGACATGTATTTATTTATTAATATATAAGAGCATGTTGATTTCAAAATACTACAGGTTCTTGCTTAATTTAAATGAAAAAGCTTCCCCCATTAGTAATATATTTTCATTATCGATATTTGGTTATATGTAAAAGATTTATCCTAGATCTAGAACTATTTAGTTTAATAATATTTTATCTCCTATTGAGACTGCCATAAAACTTCCCTTCTTTTATAACTCTCTGCCTAATTGAAGTTCTATTGTCTTCTTAGAGTTAAATTCGAGTTTTAGATCTAAATCTAGATCTAGGAATAAAGAGATGAGTTAGCCTACCTTTCGTAATCATGTCTAATGAACGAATGTGCGTAATTAAAGTACTTTCTAAAGTGAAACCTGAGAGTAGACTCTATCTGTGTATTGTTGTTCTAGTTTCAATAGTCTAACAACACAATAATCTGGAAATACTTTTAATATTATGACAATAATTTGGGAAGAAGATATAATTATATAAACACCACTTTCATTCACAAAATAGTGCGGATTGGGATGCACTAATTTCCATTCACACCGCGTGCTGCGCCATGGGATCTTCCCTATTTACTTGTTGTTGCTTGTTGTTGTTTGACCTTTTACTTTGAGGATTATATATATAGATTACTATTTTTCTGACTGCATCTCGTTTTGATATCTGTGACCTAATTAACTCTGACCTCTATAAGGCTCAGATCTGTAACCTTATATTCTACATGTTGGTATGCTAGATTTGATCTTCTCTTCTTTACCATATTACCATAGTATCTCTCTCTCTCCTTCCCCTCTAGCTCCCTCCAATCCCTCTCCCTCTTTATCTCCCTCTCATTCTCATTTATCTCACTTTCTCTCTATCACATTCTCATTTCTGTCAGTTTCTCTCTATCACATTCTCATTTATGTCTCCTTCTGTCTATCTCATTCTCATTTATGTCACTTTCTCTCTATCTCATTCTCATTTATCTAACTTTCTCTCTGTCACATTCTCATTTATCTCACTTTCTCTCTATCACATTCTCATTTATCTCACTTTCTCTCTATCTCATGTATGTCACCTTCTCTTTAACCCATTCTCGTTTATGTCACCTTCTCTTTAACCCATTCTCATTTATGTCCCTTTCTCTCTATCTCATTCTCATTTATCTAACTTTCTCTCTATCACATTCTCATTTATCTCACTTTCTCTCTATCACATTCTCATTTATCTCACTTTCTCTCTATCACATTCTCAT
The DNA here is from genome assembly GCA_021533235.1 of Biomphalaria straminea. NCBI lineage: Eukaryota > Metazoa > Mollusca > Gastropoda > Planorbidae > Biomphalaria > Biomphalaria straminea. Next base: position 5,858,829 of record JADKLZ010000687.1, read on the forward strand.
TTATCTCACTTTCTCTCTATCTCATGTATGTCACCTTCTCTTTAACCCATTCTCGTTTATTTCACTTTCTCTCTATTTCATTCTCATTTACGTCACTTTCTATCTCATTCTCATTTATGTCACTTTCTCTCTATCTCATCTTTATTTCCTACCTCTCTTTTTTCTTTCTTTCTCTCCCTCCCTCTTGTTCTCTCTCTCTCTTTCTCTCTCCTTCTCTCTTTCTGTGTGTCTATCTCTCACACTTACAGACTTAAAAGAATTATAATTATAATTGTCTTTTTTTCCACTATTGTAATTTTATAAGTTTGAAACATAATTTTAAAAAAATATAATATAATAGGTCTTACAATTTAAAATTTGTGATTTTCTATATTAAAAACAAATAGATATCTGCTACTAAAACAACTAGTTTAGGTTTAAGTTGCCACATGACTACAAAAAGCTATATTACGAAACTATTTTTTTTTTTGGGGGGGGGATTCATTTTAGAAGTCAAGAAAAAGCTGGACGGGAAGATTGTTAAAGATGGCGTATGACCAGCAATGGTTTGAAAGTATTTATTAATGTAAAACTGAAATAAAAAGAATTAAACTAGAACGTTGTAGCCTATCCCACAAATAAGCAAGAAAAAAATATCAACACAAGAAAGAAACAATACAGCTAGAGCTTTCTGTCTGCCTGCCTCTGTCTCTCTCTCGCTCTCTCTCGCTCTCTCTCTGTCTCTCTCTCGCTCTCTCTCGCTCTCTCTCTTTCTCTAAGTAAAAAAACAAAATCCAGACATATTGTAAATATTGTAAATGAAGACTACACTACCTTCTAAATAACGTGTAAGAATTAAAGCACCACTACTGACCTTTCAGTGCTCACTTCCTGTCATTGCAGTGCGCTCACAACCCGAGCAGCTGTGTTTTACAGTAAAAATGTCGAGCAATGGTTATTATTAGAATCACATACGTCATCGAGGGTCGAGTGTCAGAGTGACCTAGACGCGCTTCTGGGGCGCCGCCCAGCAGACAACCTGATTACACTATGACATAGTTAGCATTTGTTTTCTATTAGTCCTTCAGGGGCGTAGCTAGAAATTTTCCATCATTTAGGGACCTGGGGGGGGCTTGACCTCTTTGGGGGCCCCTGCATTTTGCGCGATATTTTATTTTAATGTAAAAAACACTCATTTGGGGGAGGGGAATTTTCAAATTTCCCGCCCCCATTTCTCCCCCACCCTAGCCACGCCATTGTATTCCTTTCATATTGTGTCATTGTGCTTCTGTTAATGAAAATGATTCTATCTTTATGGACTATTTTATTAGTGTGCATGTTAAAAACCAATGTTTCAATGGATAGTATAAATAATATGATCATCAATGAACCTATGTACACACCCGCCATCTTGGAAACAAATGGCCGATACACAACAAACCGCCATGAGCCCATCAACACACAGACAAAACGAAACAAACGAGGCCGTAGAGGTGGAGTTCGAATCAAAAGCAGGAAAAGAGGACAACGGGGCTATCTGCCTCCTATTGTCTTGGGCGATGTTACATCACTAAATTGTTGCTGCAGACATTTCTACTGTCAGGGGGAGGTACGTCGAGAATGAATGTTACTTTGTTATTTTGGTAAGATTGTTTGTATATCCCTTGTAAATGTGAATATTCTTTTGCACGTGCTATGACTGAATGTTTAAGTCTAGTTGAATGTGCGAGAGAGTGCGTTAAGTTAGTAAGGTCTTGCTCCCGGTCTAAGAAGGTAGGACGTCTACTTCCTGGACTAGTGTCTAGTATTATTTCTTGAGAGTGATATATTGTGTGCTTTATTTGATTTTAAAGTGTTATTATTATTCGGGAAGTTAAGGAGTCAGAGTTGATGTATATTAAGTATTAAGTGTTTGTATTTCAAGAAACCCCTAGTGAGACACAGGAACCAAGTCAAGAAACAAAGCAAAAAGTGAACCATGATATGACACTGAAACATGGCTAAATGAAATTATTTCTAACACATCAGTAGACTTGGATGCGTTTCTTTAGTACAGATCAGACAGAACAACAGATAGTGGCAAAACAAGAGGAAGAGGACTGGCCATTTATATCAATAAACAGTAGTGCTGTGTCAACAATATTTCAATCAAAACTAAAGTGTGTACGACCGATATTGAACTACTATGTAACAATCTCAAGCTATGCTACCTACCGAGAGAGTTTACACATACTACCAACAGCCAACACAAAGAAAGCAACAGAACATATACTAGACATTATATATATATGAGTTACAACAAAACTCTCGATGCTGCCCGATTAGTTAAAGGAGATTTAATCATCTTTCGTAAGCTCAACACTTGTCAACATATAGTCAATATGCTGATTGTCCTCTCTGTAGCATTTCACGTCTCGAGAGACGATCTTTTTCCCTTGCAAGCTCTTGAGTGACTAAAGAGGCCGATCCTTGATACACAGCTGCGAACGCAGGTTGGGCATATGTAGTCACCAGACACCGTTGCATTTTCACCCTTCTTTCTGCTTCTGTTGTGTATGGCATCTGCAATCCAAGACCCCTCCTTTATCCTCTCTCTCTCCATGTGGATCTATCCAGTGCCACCTCTTCCCAGCTGCTGGTGTCGATCTTAAAGAGCTTCATGTACCGTTTGCTTACATCCGTATAGCGTAAAAGTGGGCGACCAACGGCTCTTCTGATTGTCCTACAATGCTTGATAAAACCCTTGACATGTGTTATAGCAACATAAAAATGGCCTACACATCTCGATAGCTATTCCCCCTCGGAGGAGAGTCGGACCACACAATGATCCATCTTACATCCACGTACAAACCGTTTTTAAAACAACAAAATCCGTAGTACAGTCCATCCAGTCATGGTCTGACGACGCTGTTCTACTATTACAAAGCTGTCTGGAGCAAACAGATTGGGACATGTTTGTAAACAACTGCCCTGACATAGACGAACTTACAACAACCGTCAATTTGTACATCCAGTTCTGTGAAAACATGATTGTACCAAAGAAAACAAATTAAAGATTCATTAATAGTAGATTCTGATCATTCTGGATGACCAAAGATATAAAGGAAGTGAATCTATAGAAGAAAAGAATGTTCAAGAGCAGTTCTTCTGAATTCAAGGAAACATTTAAAAAAGCTTTTTCAGGAAAAATAACTCTAAAGATATGGGTGTTACATCGTGTTTACAAACTTCTATTAGGCCATTACATATATATCATTGTTACATAGTGTTTACAAACTGCTATTACATATATATCATTGTTACATAGGGTTTACCTCTTTACACTCATTTTCGAAAGATCCTTATTAACGTTGACTGTTGTCTGCTTAACTCTCTCTATATTTTTTTGTTTTAATCTGTAAAAATGACGACAGTTTAGTTTCAATATAAAAGTCACGTATCTTTACGACTATTAACAGGTCCTGATGCATAATCCACATTAATTTAGTATGTTGGACTTATTCACAATGTTATATTTTTATATTAAAATGTGCGTATTTGCACTTTTAGTAAGTATGTTGATTGTTTTTTAATTTTTATTTAGATGTTGTTTCAAATAACGTTGAATTGCCTAGTTGAGCAGTTTATTATCTTTAGGGTCAGTGCCTATGTGGCTTGAGAATTGGCCTACCTTAACCAATAAGAAGACTCGTTTGACTGACTTAGAAAGCAATTTAGTAACTTTTCAAGAACGAGAAACAGTTGATGTTTTTGTACCTCACTAAGTATGTGCTCTTAATTTAGTACATCTACTATAATCTCGGAGGAAGTCTACATGAAGTCAAATAAAGTCTACTACTTTAATGTGTGATACTTTTTATTTTAAGTTATCATTTCTATCTTAATACAGAAACATAAAGTTTCCCTTTCTGATAATGTAAATATTTTCAGGTTTTGTAGCTCACGGATAACGAGGGCGTCATGTGGCCAGCACAACGACTAACCGGCTAGACTTTTTCAGAACTAACGTCGACCCAGGACTTCCATGGTTTAGAATCCAAGTGCTACACCATTCAACTTCCTCAACCACCTCGCTTCTCTGCTATTTTTTCTTTTTATTATTTTTTTCCCAGCTCAACTTAAGCAGCTGGCTCAGTATTTTCCTGGAAAAGTTTGGTCAACTGGCAACAAGCCTGACCAAAGGCAGACATCTATTTTTAGAATGAAAGGGGCATGACTCTTTTTTTTCCTAACGTGATTATGGAATTCCTTCTTACATTGCACTATTACATCCCTTGTTGTTGAATTATTTTTTTTTACATAACAACACCCTTGGTGCAAATTTATTATTGCATAAGTCTTTTTTTTTTTGTCATAGCAGCAGAATAGTGATGATGAAATACCTCCTAAAATATAATACGTAGTCTCTTAATCCTAACTAGATCTAGATCTAGTATCAACTAAAATCTGCTCCGTCTCCGTCTCAGCCCAACCAGAGCAACTGGTTCGCTATTTTCCAGGGAAAAGGTTTGGTTAAAAGGCAACAAGCATGACCAAAGAAATACATCTATCTAAAGGGGGCATAAAACTTTTTCCCCCTGAAGTGCTAGGTCTATGAAAGTTTCATTTCTAGAACATTAAGTGGCGTGTTTCTTTACAGCACTATGCTGACTCATTGAGTGGTATCATTCTCACCAGTGTCATTTTCTCTGTTACTGTCCTTCTCTCTCTCTGTCCTTGTTTCTCTGCCCATCTCTCTCTATCTCTCTCTGTCCTTGTTTCTCTGCCCATCTCTCTATGTCCTTGTTTCTCTGCCCATCTCTCTATGTCCTTGTTTCTCTGCCCATCTCTCTATGTCCTTGTTTCTCTGCCCATCTCTCTCTATCTCTCTCTGTCCGCCCCACTCACACCCTTTCTATCACTCACTTTCTCACTCTTTATATCTCTCTCTCTCTCTATTAATCTCTCTTTCTTTCTCTCTCTCTTTTTGTATATCATTCCTCTGTTCATCTCTCTGTCCTTCTCTCTCTCTTTCTCTCTCTCTCTCTCTCTCTCTCAACACAACTTGCACCTTTTTTTCATTTAACCCATGTCTCTTCTTAACGCTATTTACCTTCGATTCTTCTCGAAACAGATGCGCCATCAGATTTTACTTCATTACAATTACAAAACAAAATTTACTGTATGCACCAACAGGTGCTGTTTCCTACTATTGGGACCAGGGCCGGTCCTAACAATTGCGGGACCCTATGCGAAACTGATTGTGCGGGTCCTAGTCTAAGTGGGAAAAAAGGTAATAATGGAAAATTAATATTTTGTATTATAAAAAAAATCGACTTGTATTGAATTGTATTCAAGTAAAAAATTGCGATCAAATTAAATTTATTTTACGAACCTTGCAACATATGGCATATTTATATGCCAGTGACTATAAAATAAATTATTGGAAATTCCGATTAAGGTGAAAATTCGCCCGATTAGATAAAACATGGTTATTTGAATGCCTTTTTTTTCTTTATCGAGCGTAAGAGTTGCGCAATCTGAAAAGAATGACTTTTGTTTCTTTTTTTTTTCAGAAGATTTGTATGAGTTTTCATGAGATTTTAATAAATTCAGGAGAATTAGAGCGGGGCCTATGAAAGCTCGGGGCTCACTGCGACCGCATAGGTGGAAGTGGCCTAAGACATGCCCTGCTTGGGACTTGGAACTTCTTTATATTATCGTAGTCATCCGATTTTTGCTAATGATTGTTTATTTAAGCTTTTTAGAAGTATACACATAAAATATTAGTTTTTAAATACGACTTGGTAAGAGGCTTTCAGCTTGCTAGATGTACAAACTTTATAGGGTTTGTTGCACTAGTCCGTTTCGTATCTTTTTTCAAAACTATTGGGCCGGAATTGGCTTTTTTCCCTATATAACTTTGCATTTTTCAGTTCTCTTTATAAATTGAACTGACATTATTATGCTATAATAATAAGTGTGCCTGATAAAGAAAAAAATTCTGCACAAAAATACGGGTGGTTGAGATCAAACCAGATAGAGGCTATAAAAAGAAAAAGAGTTAAAAATAGCGCGGGAAAGTGCACATTTACAGTACTTTATTTGATGAGTATTTTACCCAAGATCTGTGTTGTTTTTTTAGTACTAGCTTATTTCAAGTACCCGGCATTTTTCGATACATAGTTTCATAAACAAAAAATAAATAAAATTTTTTTTAGTGATTTTAAACTTTAAATGATTTTATTCCTTGTAACTTGTGTGAGTAAAGAGGCCAATCCTTTGTACTTTCACCATTATTTCTGCTTCTATTGTGCTTGGCATCTGCAATCCAGGACTTTCTTTCAAAGGTTACTTTTCTTGTGGATATATCTAGTGCCACTTTTTCCCAGCTGTTAGTGCCGACTTTGAAGAGCTTTATGTCGCGTTTTCATACACCAGTGTACCTTAGCAGTGGAAGACCAGCGGATCTCCTGCCTTCTGTTAAATCACCATACGAATGTCTGTCAAAGTCGACCTTGTGGCATTCATAATAACTAAATCTATGTGCAAATATAGACAAATGTGCAAAGAATTGCAAGCCTATAATAAATCATACATGGTCGGACATGAACTACAGATTTGCCTATCCTAGTTAAAATAATAGCATGTCTTTACAACTGTACTTCAGTAGAACATTACTTATTCGGGAACTAACAATGATCCAATAATAGGCCTTTAGATTTAGAATTAGAAGACTATGCGCAAACTTTTTCTGAATATTAATTTATTTAAATATTTAACTCTTGAATCAAGAATGCATTGGCGTCCGCAAGGAAGTACATTGTGGTGCACTTGCACCCCCCTGTCACGTTCCAATCCTCAGACATTTTGGTTTGTCTATTTTTTTAAATTTCATTTCATGTAATTATTATTTTTTTTATCTAGCTCCGGTCAAGGTCAACCGAAAGACCTAGTTAGCTTGAGATCCTGCTTGTATACTTAGGCCCTATATAAATCGATTCGGTATCAATGTATTAAGTAGTAAAAAAAATGTAAATGAAAGAAGATTAAGTTATAAATATATTTTTGTGATGGTACGCACCGGTACTTGTACCGGCACCATTTTTCAATGTCGAGAAAAAACTGAAAAATTATTACTTATTTATTAGTAGTTGAAAGTTAGGCAATCTATCATGAGTACCGGCACCTATTTTTTTTAGTACAAAAAAAAAGAATTTTATATATGAATACAGTTTACTTTCAGCCGACATTCTCTCTGTGGCATTTTACGTCTCGTGAGACGATGTTTTCCCTTTGCAACTTCTTGTGTGGCTAAAGAGGCCAATCCTTGATACACAGCTGCGGTTGCAGGTTGCCGAACTTCTGGCAAGCAGCAGATAGTTTGTAAACCAGGGTCTGGAGCTTAATATCAGAGTCAGCTACAATGCTGCATCATCAGCATACAAGAGTTCCCTAATATGTATCCTCCTAACCTTGGTTTTTGCCCGCCGACATTCAGCCGACATTATTAACCGTATTACTAACAACATCTGTATGTGAAAGTCTCAATTATCTCGAGTCTTAGACAATCATTATTTTAGACTAGATTTAAGTTAAGTCTAGACCTAGATCTATTAGGCCTACTACTATAAAAAAAAAACAGTCATTAGAAATCATTAGCAATTTTTTTATTAGAAAAGTAAATCTATTATAAACTATAATAGATCTAAGTCTAAGTACTAACTTATTAAATAGGTAGAAGTATTATAATGAATATTGTATAGTTCTAGATGGACTAAATTATAGATAGATCTATAGATCTAGTTAAGTACATTAAGTTAAGTATAGATTATGGCTTTATGGTACATGTATTACAGCAGCCTAAATTATTAGATCTATGTCCTATGTCTATATATAATAATCTAATAATTAATCAACTTTAGTCTTTATTAATATCTATACTTTATTCTAATAAAAAATGACTATAGGAATAGCATAGGATAGAATCTATACTATTACTAGATGTATTCGAGTTTTATATATGGATCTAGACTAGAATTAGATTATAGATCTAAATATAGGACATACTAACAGAGAAATGATATGTAGTATTGCACAAGAAAAGAAACTGGGTTTTTCTAAACTCTAATACTTGGTATGCAATAGTAAAACAGTAACCACTAAATAAATCGAAACTCGAAATCAAAAACGTAAATTTATTGTAGTATATATAGGTCTGTGGTTGAATTTATATAGAAGAAATGACTTTTGTAATTTCCTTTACAGAAAAATTGGGCTATTCGCGTCTGACACATATATGTTCAGCAACAAACCCTATTACAACATTATTGGTATAGTTTATTTTTTGTGTACAAAATATTCACCACTACCACATTGATTGTGCACGTCTCTTTAACTACTTCGAATAAGTCACAAAAGTGACTTTAAAAAAATGAATAAACTTTCGCTTCCGCTTAAGTAACTCCTAGAAATAAAAAAGAAAAGGCAGCGAATTTTGAAGTCGTGGCTAATAGTATTTGTAATTATATTAGGGTTTAAAGCATTATGACTGTACAAGCAATATTAAACCGTCTTATAAACATATACCAACTCAAGTGACTAATTCTTGTAAAGTGCACATCTCTGTTTCAACACATCTTATAAAGTGCACAGCTCTGTTTCAACACATCTTATAAAGTGCACAGCTCTGTTTCAACACATCTTGTAAAGTGCACAGCTCTGTTTCTATACTTCTTTTGGAGTGTACAATTGTTATATCTTATCACGTATAGGCACGGTATAGTGTTTAACTCTATTAAAACACATTTGGACAATATTCAATTTGTAACATAGATCTATTTGTCTTCCTATAGTTGTGACCAAAGGGACATAAGCTGAAATAATTAAATCGGTAGAGTTATGATAGAGTTATGGGATTAATGCTTATTAGTTGTAAAAAAAAAAGTTTTAAAAAAAGATAAACAGTTTACTATTGAAGTTTGCTTAGAAAACAAGGTTCTCTTTGGTAGAGGGAGACCGGAAAAGAATTGCACAATAGGGCCCGATGCAATCATTTAGTGTAGACAAAGAGATGCGAAAATATAATCTGTTATTAGTTCTTAGGTGTGCCACAACCACATACAATGCACATACATAACGGCAGCGGAATTTTTCCACAAATGTACAGTACAATATTCTTTTTTTTTTCACATTTCAAAACATATACATTTAAATAAAGCCGAAATGCAAATGTGTAAGACCACAACATTGTACTTCCTATGTTTTATAAATAAATTTACACTAATTGGTGGGTCGCTGGACATTAAATATACATCACATTTAAAATTAAAAGATTTATTTTCTTAATAAATAGCAGCTGGAAAACGTTTCATTACGTACACAGTATTAAAGTGTAAATCCCGAATCCAATATGCCAGTCTTCTCTGAGATTCGAACTCAGGACACCTGGTTCGGTAGCCGAGCGCCTAAACACTCAACCACTTTGTTAATTTTTGTTTCCCTCTACAGAGCCAGATAATGATTATTATTTCAAACTCATAATAATAATAAATCACCAAAACTGTTATAATATTTTGTTTTGTATTTTCCGAGTCTTCGTTAAATAATATAAATAATGTAACAGTAGCACACAATATGTAAAGGCCATCTGTTTCTGTGGCCTACTAATGTCAGGTGGGTGAAGCTGTAAAAATCACAATTTTTACCAGGATTCAAACTAAGGAACTCCAGTTCGGAAGCAAAGCTTTTTACCACCCAGCCACCACGACTCACACTGTTTGCATCTTTTCAGGTGTACTATAATGTTAGTTGGAGGCGCGGTGGCTGAGCGGTTTAGCCCTTGGCTTCTGAACCGGGGGTCCCGGGTTCGAATCCTGGTGAAGACTGGGATTTTTATTTCTGGATCCTTGGGCGCCTCTGAGTCCACCCAGCTCTAATGGGTGCCTGACATTAGTTGGGGAAAAGTAAAGGCGGTTGGTCGTTGTGCTGGCCACATGACACCCTCGTTAACCGTAGGCCACAGAATCAGATGACCTTTACATCATCTGCCATATAGACCACAAGGTCTGAAAGGGGAACTTTACTTTTACTTTTATAATGTTAGTTGACGATAGAGAATGACAAATGTTAAATGTAAAAAAAAAATATAATGCAGATTTACTGGTTTGGTAGAATAAAGACACTTTTATAAAGTAAATCACATGTAATTCATTTAAATATTGTTTATGAAACGTGAACAATGACAAAATATACAATTATATTATATCTAAAATAATAATATGCATCCATTATCAATTACACTTCTGCTTACAATACATGTTTCAAAAATTTAGCGAATTTAAAATTTATTTGATTATCGATAAAAAAAAATGTATATACATAGTATATCTACAATATAGAGCAAAAGAGTAATGCGAATCTATGCATGTATGTACCGAAAAGAAATCAAAACCGTTTGTCCAATCTTGATAAAGTATGGCGTAAATGTTCCTTGGATACTAGCTGGAAAAGAAACATATGTACATTTTTGCTAAAACAAACTGTAGACCCTAAAAAAAAATCTCTATGAAAGTATTTCTATTTCATCGATCTAGGTCATAAAGCCATGTTTACATGAGACAAGATCAAAAAGTCGCGCATGCGCAGGACGTAACATGTTTACATTTACTTCATTGATAACATTATTATTTTGTTTAATTATTTCTACTAACCTTATAAGTGACTATGCAATTAGCATGCACATTACAATCCATTTAAACACACACACAAAAATCTATCACAAGTGTGTACTAAATAGTTTCAAGTCGAATAGATAAAAGGCCTTTTTTTTTCCTATTGCTCACAGATTCAGAGAGAGAAGAGTCACTTTATATTTTCGTTGATTCTGGACGCTCATTCTTTTTAGGCTTTGCTTTTAGGTTGTTTTGTGGGAGAATTGTAATTGCATGTCTATTTTTTAATGGTTTTTGGAATTCCAAGAAATTGGTCCTGCATATACATCCTATGTCGTCATCATCTTGTACTTTGAATTGTATTACTATGTCGTCAGGTTGTGGCAGTTGATCCACTTTCTGCAATGTAATGTCTTTTATAGTCCAGGACTCTCTATAATATTTGATGTGCTCTTGTAAGTTATTCAAGAAGCTGATAAAAAAGGATTTATGTAACACATAAATATTAACATAGATTGTAATATTCAGAATCCTTAAACACTATCTGTAAGTGTGTGTATGCTGTTTGTGTGTGTGTGTGTGTAACAATAGAGTGGAAGGTTAACTGTTAATTCATGTAAATTAATATTTTATTTTTTTTTACCCATGTATTTTTTTATGTTATTAACACTCGAAATTTTTCCAACAGTGGAATAAACATAGGCATTTTTTTAAAGCTGTCAGAGTATTATTGTTCATATCTACATATCTAATATATGACCATTTATTAATACGATTTTTATAGTAGTGACCACATACCTGGATTCAACTAGATTTCATTATTTTTTGTTACCTTTCACTTGCATCGAAATTTTATAACTACCCTAGGCCTTTGCAGGGGCGTAGCTAGGAATTGGCATCTTTGGGGGTTTCCGCAGTTTCTTATTATGTAATTTTCAATGTAAAAAAAAAAGACTCATTTGCCCGAGGGGCATTTTCAAATTCTCCCCCCTCCTCCCCACACCCTAGCTACGCCACTGTTAGACGTAAGGTCAGTAAACTGCAGTTGATTCCCATGCTATTTCAATTCTTCAGAGCACTTACCTTGTATCTGGAGCTAGGACATCCTGAACTGGAGAATCTGAAAACTGCTCCTTGAGGATGTTCAGGAAAGTCAGAAAGAAGGCTACATTCCCGACAACAGCGTTGGAATAGGCGTGCACAGTACCGTAGGTGACGAAGAGATAAAATATAAGTATGAACACTAGACAAGAGACAGAGCTCAAGAGGAATACCTGTGGAAACGATAGTAAATAGAGTATGTCAATCGTATTTATTCAAACTTCCATAAGCTTTAAGTAAACAATAATTCGGTGCCATTAAAAGATGTTACACAAAGGTTATAGCATCTCGCACTACGTATCTGTCTGGTATAAAGTTAGAACACACTAATTCTCCCACACCCAATCTCGGATCAAGCTGACATTTTGCAAAATTATCTCTTTTACCTGACAAAACTAGAATATAAATAAAAAAACAATTAGTTGAATTAACTAATAGAAATTAAGTATTTTGTTTAGTATCTCGAACAAGGGAAAGAAATAGTACTTGACTGAAATAAAACTCTTCCGCTCTTAAACTAAATATTAATTATTAATATAAAACTCATCCACTCTTTAACTAAATATTAATAACCTAACGAATAATGTAAACTCAATGAACTAGATCCTGTAAAAGAACAAAACATAACGTTGGGAATATCGAAAGTCTCAGAGTGAATTTTGTGCTGAGGATGAACAAAACTAAAATATTTTTGTGATGATACTCTAATAAATTATATCTGGAATAACAGACTGATTGGAAATGGATGAAGTTCTTAATAACATGTTTCAAAAAGAACCAATAACGGGTAAATCGCAAGCGGACTAGGCGTCAAATCCATTTTGTCCAGCCATTTTTTTTTAAATATAAATCTGGCAAGGTGCCCGGCTTAAATGATAAACCGTACACCCTTGCGAGTGTATAATCCCTGGCCGACACCCCATTGTTGGCACGTTGGTATGACAGTTGGAACGCTTACGATAAAGGCCGTGAGCTATTCAAGCAGATGAGTAGACCAGACCGAAAGGACGCATGGTGGGAGCTCTGCCGTGCGGAACAGGCTGTCCTAGCCCAGTTCTGAGTCGGACACTGTCCAATAGGCGCGTACTTTAGATGGTGGAGGGAGAACTACGACACACGGTGCCGCCACTGCGTCGACGACGATGAGACAATAGAGCACATTCTTTAGGAATGCCGAGCTTTGCAAGATGAACGATCGGGACAAGGTAATGAGAGAGAGAGA
>JADKLZ010000687.1:5896143-5909213 GCA_021533235.1 Biomphalaria straminea
ACAAATGCTCTTTCTTCCCTAGTGCCATTAGAGCATGGAATGGTTTGCCTGAGCTAGCCAGGAAAACCAGTGACTTGGCAGAATTTAAGTCACTGGTAAATATGCATGACTGAATGCATGACGCGTAGGACGTAATCATCTTCTTTTTTGAAGTAACGTCTGTATTATATAAGATAACAAGATAAGAAATTGGAATTATTTTAAGGGGGGCCGGAGTGCTATATCCATTACTGCTATTTGAAAATATGTACTTATAATAATTATTATTCTAGCTTTTATATAGCGCTACTTTCATTCTTATAACATTCTCAGAGCTCTATGGTCCAATCTATTTTGTGGACCAGTGTGGGGAAGGGGTATCTGGGAGAAGGTTTTTTGTGTGCTGACTTTAGGCGCTCAGTTAGTACATAACTTATGTAATGATCTTATTGGTATAGTTACCGTTAAGCAGAAAATCTCTGATAAACTTCTCCATTTCTGTGACACTAATGTTGTGTATGCAGCCAGGTGGCGCTGTAGTCAGACGAACTTTTGTTTCTTTGTAGACGTTTGACAAAAAAAGTTTAAACAAATGTCCTTTGTGCGCTAATAACAATCTTGCCATTTCTTTGTCTTTTACTCTGTACCATCTGAGAATTGAATATTGGTTTATTTTTTAAAAAGTTGGATTGTGGATTACCGTCATAAAAAGCTAAGCTATCTATCAAGGTAGTTGGTGTTCAGATCCAGAGTCTTATGCACTGTGTTTGCTGTGCGCCAAAAGCCAGCATATAGACAGTCTCTGAAAATTGTGTAAATTTCAGATTTCTTACTTAATAAATATATATATATACAGAGCTTTACAAGCGGAAATCAATGTAGTATGCGAAAAGCTGGTAAATGTCAGAAATGTTAAATACCTCGTTTAAATAAGTAATAAGCAGAATGTGCCATAGGAAATTTTTTAAAACCAACTTTGAAATGAATAATGTACAAGTAATATAGATTGCATTTTTCGTTACTCCACTGCATACAAATCATGGATTAACATAGATGACAACTATGATTAATATTTAATATTCCATTGTTATACATAATAACGAGGGAGTTTCGAAATTGGATGAATTCAAGTGAGACAGCAATAATCATACTATAGTAATTGAAATGAGTGTTGAATACGGCGTGATATTTTCTGGATTGAACTCGAGACCATTCGTTATAGAAGGCCTGAATCACTGACCTGTCACGTCACAAACTGTGGGCAGCATAGTCCAATAGCTCTTCGCCACGTTGTACAAACATGGCAGCTAGGTTTTGGTCCTCACAACTCCATAAATAAATAACTACTTGGTGAATCTTTGGATCGACTCCTGAATAGCTATCGGCCATGTATAATTAGGCAAAATGTTAACTTGATCCGAGAATGGAAAGTGGGAGGAAAACGTGTCAAAACTAATTAAGGGGATTAAAAATTCAAATATACAACTACAATTTTCCTTAAGTAGCATTTATTGCCTTTATTTCGATATCAAGCAAAAGAATTAAACACCAATAATTAATTGGTAATTTCTTTTTTCATTGATTCATTTGTTAAATTTTTGTGCACGTCTTAACTTGATTCGATAGTGGAAAAAGGGGAGAGAATACATATTTAAATTTTTACCAGACAGACATGCAAAGTGAGTTAATATAATCTTTGTAATAAAAATGTAGCCAAAAAAAACACATATTTTAAATTGTATTAAATTTAAATTTTCTTACGTGTTACAATTACTACAACTCCAGAACAAATTACACTTACATTTCTGGTTCAAAAGCCAGAGGATTAGTTCTATTCCCCAAGTTAAAATCCGGTCCCAGACTGGAAAAGTCCAGTTTATATTGAATAATCTCTGTGAGACTGTCGTCACTAATATAATCAATGATGTCTTCATCAAACTCATCTTCGTTTTCCACAACTAAAGTGCAGTTTGAAATAGCATCAACGGCTTTTATCATTAAGAACCATGTCAAGATGATGTGCACGGCAGCCATTGTGTCACTAAAATCTGTAAATTTAGAAAAAATGTTTTTTAAACTTGATGAAATAATATTAAACACTAGTCGACATAGCATACGTTGCTAATTAACAGGGACGGCCTTAAGCTTCTGCAACCTATGCGACCGCAGTGAGCCCCGCACTTTCATAGGACCCGCGCTTATTCTAGATATAAATTATTAAATTAAACCATTTTATAACTTATAACAGATTTTCCGCGGCCTCCTGATTTATCAAGAGCTCCTGGAATTCTCCTGAAATTGCAAACTATACTAAAAATTCCTGGGAATCGGAAATTATTAAAATATTAAAATCTTTTGTAAACTCATAAAAATCTCCTGAAATATAGACAAAATTGTTATTTTGGTGTGTCATAGAATATTGAGAACGATAATCCTACGCGCGATAAAAAACTGCATTATACAATACCCGTAATTGTTGAATTGAAAGAAGCTTCTCGCGCCTCAAGCCAATGAAGAATTATTTTAGATCAACTATTCTCGAAGATAGCTTAAAACGTTTGGTAATTCTTGCTATTTTCTTTCCATTGATCGTGATATATGTAGGACAGGGGCGTAGCTAAGAATTTTCCATTGCTTGGGAACCCGGGGGCTTGACCTCTTTGAGGCCCCTGTATTTTGCGTAATATGTAAAAAAGGACTCAATCAATCGCGACTATGGATCATGGAAATGAGATGTATGCCTGGGCATTAGCTGTGTTCGGAACGATGTCGCCTGCACATCAGTTCCCCCCTCTCCACGCAGCTGATGCTTTCAAAGGAACGGCAGTTCCGATACTGTTCTGCCAACGTGTAGCACTGGGTGAAGCTAACTGCTTTAGGGTTGCCAGTTACTATTCTTTTCTCAACGCTAAGGAAAAATCAGGAGCTATGTCTACTTTGGAAATAGAAATATATGAATTTCAGTTATTTATCAATTTAGACATTGAGCAATTTTATTTTTTCGCTCTATTTTTTTATTATTTTATTTGAGAGTCACCAAATTCACTTCCAAGGCCGGCCTAGCTCATGTTTTTGTCATTGAATATTAGTAAATTTTAAGCCAATACACAAAACATAAAAAAAAAACTATTTCTTCAGAGCACATTAGTCTACGCTTGACGCGCCTATTCATCTTCATGGCTTTTATTTAGTCGACTCAATAGAGTCTCACGTGAAAAGAACAGCGTTCTGAATGAATGAATGCTTAATATTTAAGCTTAATATTGTAATATTTGCATCCTACGATTTACAGATGCTTTGTTAATTACATTATTTTTTTATTATTTTATCTAATTTTTGTTAGGATATCTTTCGTTCTGTTCTCTTGGCATCTAGGCGTCTGGTAACTTAAACAGAACAAACTACTTATTTCGGTGTATTTTTTTCTGATTTGTGTATTAGATCATATCATATGTCTTAAGTAACCTTCTGTAGGTATTAAGTTTTTAAAATAATAAGGCCAATTATAAAATAAAAAAGAAATTTTATTTTAGTTTCTGTTCTGTGACTAATAGATCTTTTGCAAGATCTAAGCCATCGTAATGTGTCTAATCTAGAAGAATCTATCAAACAATATACATACTTGAAATTGACTTTTAATATCCACGTGGACTGACTAGTTCCCACTACAGCCAGTCACAGAAAATTAGTACGCTTATGAAGAAAGCAAAGAAACACACACTTTATCAGCACTGCTACAGAATCTCAAATACACTAACGTAAAAAAAGTCTTTACATAAGATTGTAAGAAATGATGTCAGGTCCTATATTTCTTCCCTATGAAGTTATAAACTTTTAACAACAATTACGGTATGAAAGAGGCCCATTTCACCGCTTTTAACCTTTTTCACTTTTCTCAACACAAACTGGTTTTCTTTAAAGTTCTAAGTTTCAAGGCTTTGTGTTATTCAACTCAGAGAGACTTGTATAGACTCTTCATGCAAGGGCAGGGCCACTATTTATTTGTATTGAATGGTGAATGCAGGATCGAACTTGGTGCTACTTTTAAAACATCCATAACATAATGTCAATAGAAAGTTATGCAAAGTATAAATGATTTATATGGTTTGCAAGTTTCTTTTAACGCACATAGTCCTATAAATGTGTCACGAGTTGTGTTTTTTTTAAGTTAGCTTAAATTTAAGTTTTTTTTTTTAATTTTTGAGGTAGAGGATCTTGATTTTCTATCTTTGTGATCGATTGTTAACAAGAATGTCAGGAATGTCAAGCAGCCATGACAATGATAAATAATATTATTAAAATTATACATTTTATGAATAAAAAAATATCTGACTAAAAATTCCATTTCAACGGAAGCCAGGCTAACCTTTCTACAAATATATCTTTGTTGTTATAAAAAAAATAAACATGGGGGACTAACATGGCGGCCTTAAGCATAGGCAATTAGACAGCCACCTGGGACTTCTGATTAATGGAGGCATGGCAGAATTTATTTAGAGAAAAAAAATCTGTTGGAAATGTATTGCTTCTGAAACATAAGAAGGTTTCTCCCTACTCCTAAACAAAGATCAAGGAGAAAAAATCAAGGGAGATATCGTATTAAAAGCATAAAGCTTTTTATTTGCCTTTATTATTTTAATTTTAGCAGACTAACGTTAAAAGATGCAAGCAAATCGATAGTCAAATGTGTAGTAGAAGTTTTTAATTACTTTTCATTGCATCACTTTTTTAAAAAAAACATTTTTTCATCTATTTCAACTTACTTCAATCTTCAGACAACTACTCATTCACATATGTAAATAAAAATATACAAAATATTTGAGTGTCAAAAATAGTACTATTAAAGAAAGGAGATGGCAGAAACAAATCAGTGGACAAGATTTTTGTGAGAAAGGGAGGAACTAAATAAAACATGAGCTCTGAATCTTCACAATACAGAACAGTCAGTTGGAGAAAAGATTTTTTTATTCAAATGTCTCTGTAAGAATATTGTCGTTGACAAACTTAATAATGTAATTCTAGCTTTGATAATTCTATTATGACATACATTCCTACCAGGAATATATTGTCCCCATTAAGAATATCACCGAAAGGAATACGTGTCCAATCCAAACTACAGCCACCAGGACATGTCGATGTAAAGATATTTATTACATTTAAAACGTGCTTGTACACACACAGACAGAATCACACCTTAAGTCAGTGACAAAATAGATGACGTCTTATATGGAAACGTCAGGATCATTATTGTATTCATAGAATGTAGATTTGGATTCAAAATTGCAGAACAGTATTGTTGCAATAAATACTGAAACAAGGTAAATCTACAATAGTGTGATATTATGTTTCTATTATATATGTTTAAATCGTGATTCTTATAATAATAGGCCTACTAATATATAAATATACACAATATAAATAGTAAATATTATTAACAGTTTTTTTCTAATATTTATTAACAATGTTGCATCATTTTCCTTTTTGTTTTCAAAATAGATAATCTCAAAATTTTATTAGTAATTTTTTTACATAAATATAGTAACGGGTTAGGAAATTATTGATCCTATATTTTCGCGCTTCTCAGTGAACACACGAAACAAAGAGTTGTCTGCCTTTACTAAACAAAATAACTAATATCCCCAACTTCAAAAACCAAAGAAGCCAGTTTGTTATAGGCCATTTCAAAGAGTTCATTGTAACGAATTAATCCATTGTCGACGTTAAATTGCTCTTTGTAATCCTCATTGTGTTGAACGCTTGGCCATTGAGTCACAACCATCGTGACTCCATCAGCAGACGCCATTAGACTTGTCCAGTCTCCGGAAATGATCGTGAGATCTCTAGAAGAGAGAACTGTTTTCCCGCCAAATCTCTTTTTTGTCGGGTTCAAGACCTCTTTCAGAAGTTTTTGGTGCTCTGCCGTGTAGGCGGGAGAAGGATGAAATTCTGAAATTCGCTTCAGAAAGAGAACGGCGAGTGTAGTGTGTTCCCCAGTTCTTGATGGCTGTCCCATTTCAATTGTGTTATTGCCTTGCAACACCCACAAACGGGAGGTCATGTCCAGGTCAAACTGTTTCATATTGTAAAACCAGTTGGAACCAGCTAGTGCTGACTTGAAGTAAATAAAAATGGCGCCAGTCTGCACCGCGGGAAGAAGAGTGAGCTGAAAATAAATAAAAACAATTCATTTAAATTTCATTAATTGAAAGAGAGTTTAAATCAAAAATAAAACAATGATAAAACAATACATCTATTTTTCAAATTTCAAGCTAACATACCAATTATCCCAATTTAACATGTTTGTAATAATTTAAATTTGTCTTCAGCTGGATAAAAAAAAAACTTTTTAAGACATTTCATTCTATGGACTATCTTTTGCTATGACCGAAGGCTTACGAAGGTATCATGTGGTATCATGTGGTCAGCACAACGACCAACCTTCTTTTTTTTTCTCCAAATGAAGTGTCGTAACCATCTGAATTGGGTGAACATGATGGCGTCCAATAATCCCTAAATTTAAAAATACCAGTCTTCACCGAGATTCGAATGCAATCCCCCCCCTCTGTTCAAAAATGAACCCACGAGACCCGGAAGTTGCACTAAAACATCTTTCTCATTGAGTTTCTACGTGTATTTAAGATTTCAAATAATTTATTTGTATACATTGTTATATTGAAATGGAATTATCCTTCTGATGGTATTAGTGGATCACATACTACTACATGCAGTTGACTTACGTTGGATTGAAAGGCCAGAACATGACCACCTTGCAATTCCAGGCTCGCTTTGTTTTTCTTCAAGCCCATCTTGACCTGGTCAGTGTCCATGGTAGCAAACAACAGGACCATCACGCTGCCTTTGTCTGTATGATTGGGGGCAACACTGTAAGTCGTGCTCATAAGCGTCTCGGCTTTCACTGACTCTTCATAAGATGGTGGAGGTTCGTTAAATGACATTGGCGAAGCCGTGGGTTTGAATCCTTGAAATTGTTGCTGCGATTTAGCAGTTTGTATGTCTTCAGCGGGCATGGCACAAGCTCCCAAAGGCGTTTGTTCTGGCTGGTAGTTTGTAGCCAACGCTGTCATGGGAATGTATCTGACGCAAGCAAAGTTCCCATCAGACTTCAGAAAGAACTAAACATCAAAAGAAACGAAAGAAGCACATTGACAAATAGAAAAAACTAAAATTTAAAAGAAATTCATCTCAGAAGGGCAGACACATAAAAAATATTCAATAAAAATTATATACATAAGACCTTGAGTAAAATGGAGTTTTAAAGTAGACATATAAAATAATAAAGAATAAAAACATTCTTTTAGCACATTAAATATCTGGATACTGGTATCTCTTTAGCATGATAATTAGTTATCCTGGAAGGAATTTAAACTATTAATGGCCACCAAGTTGTTTGCTCTCAAGTTATCTCGGAAGCTGGGTAGGTGGGTACAGCATGCTGAATGGTTTGGATGTTTTCAAAGAAATTTTATTAACGTTTAAACATCTTATTACTTAAAAAGGTATAAAAGGTATATTAAATTAACCTCGGAACTAAATTTGAGTTATTGTCCTTATTAAAGATATGATATACATTGTTACGGGTAAGAAGGACGAAACTGAAAACATTGCTTCTGTGTTAGTATTTCGGTATAAAAGAGTTGTATCCCTTTGTTTATATATTCCTATGGTTGTAACGTAAACAGAATGCTCGTGATCACGTGATATAAACTGGGTGTATTTATTTTGGACAGAGGGGATTTTATTGAGAAGTTGGAGTTTGTTTTCCAAGAGTGAATGGTACCTGTGAGTTTTTGCAATCACTGAGGTTTTTGTTTTTTTTTTTTTTTTTAATTTTTTTTTTTTTTTGTTTTAGTTTTTGTTTTGTTTTTTTTTGTTTTTTATTCAATTTTAAAGTTTTTACTTTCATGAATAGTTGGAGTTTTTTTTTTTTTTTGAGTTTATTTAGTAGTAACGTTTGTTTATTATCGATCTGCAGTGACCGAAGTCATGGTATTTTACAGTAACCCTTTTGAGCAACATCTACAAAGGAAGAAGAAGGCTTTAATTTAGCAACTACAAGAGTTGTGACAGTAGAGACAACTCTTTCGCGAAGACTACAATTTTTTCCACAAACATGTTTCTCTGAAGCTTTTCTTTGTTACTTAAACATCTACCTCGTGAGATATACTTCTCAAGTAGTAAGGAGGTACGAATCTAGAGGATTAAAAAATATGTTTAAATTTAAAATAATTATATACTCTAATCCGGGAAATTCGTGTATGTATGTGTATATGTATATAAATTTATTTCTAATGATTTTCTTATAAATTCCAAGATACATGTATGTAAATTAAAGAGCAGTTCTCAGCTACATATTGAAAACCCGAGGTCAACCGTTATATACGTTTGAACATGTTTCATTATTTTCGTATAATGGTAAATTTCTTTCTTCAACGGAAATTTCCGCTTTTGTTATAAATAGACACACACGAACGTTTCCGAAATGAGCTCAGGTAACAAAATTATTCAACCCAGCGAGGCTCGGTCAACTGATACTATGCTATAATTGAAGTCATTTTATTTTAGAGTGAGACTGTTAGGGTTAAGTAACACAAATACGAGAGATATTTAAGTCATGTAATCATCTTCTTTTTTGAAGTAACGTCTGTATTGTATAAGGTATGTTCTCTAATGAGAAATTAAAACGTAAAAGTTCAATTCACCTTATAACCAGCTGTACACTGGGCATATTTGACAGATTTGGATCCAGGAATCTCTAGAACACCTGGCTTCACCTGGACAGGTCTCTCTTCTACATGTTTGCCAAGTGGTACAGTACAAATTTTGATAGGAAAACTCAGCGCCAGGTCAATGCCGAGAGGAACTTCGATCTCAATATTTAAACTGTAGGTTACCTGCATAAGAAAAACAGCGAAATGAAATGTTTTTAAATACTGAAAACAGTTTCAATAAATAGCAGTTATGACGTGTGACTAATCAATAGAATGATTATAGAGCTAGACTAAATTAAAAAGCAGAGAAAGATTAAATTGCAATGGAAAGATGATACACTTAGTGTAACCAGTGGAAAGATGATATATTTAAAATAACCAGTGGGAATATAACAGCTAAACACAAAGCAATAGAATGTGTTATTTGCACACAACACAGAAAATAAATGCGAAATCGCGAGATCTATGAATGTGTAACTTATAGCTGATCTGCTAGATCATGCTCTTTAGAAGAATTCCATTTAATAAATAAAACAAACATTCGCGACGTTCTCTCTCGATAGAATACTCCTGTTTAAGGACACTCAGATAAGGTGTACAATATATTGAACAGAATCTATAAATTAGAACGACCTTCAGTGGCGTAGCTAGGTTTGGGGGAGGAGGGAGGAGATTTTGAAAGTCCCTCCGGCCCCCCACTTGAGGGGAACATAAAATATTAATAAAAAAAACAGGGGCCCTTCAAAGATGCCAAGCCCCCCGGGTTCCCAAATGATGAAAAATTCCTAGCTACGCCCCTGCCGACCTCTATATATTTTTATAATTTCAAAATTTAAATTAGACTTATGTACTTTTATAATTACCGAATATACTTAAGACCTATATACTTTATGGTTTGAGAATGTAAATAAGACCTTAATACTTTTATAATATGAGAATTGAATTCCACCTTTACACTTTAATATATATAACAATCTAGATTCTATACTTTTATTTGCTGACAATGCAAACTCTGTACCTTTATTATCTGACAGGTCAGTTGCTTCCAGCTGGGTGGGACAGGGTCAACTGGAAGACGCTGCTGGTGCCAAATTCGATTTTGACCTTTCTCCAGCTTTTGGTCCAATAATGTTCGGATGACGTTCGTTTCTCGGTTCGTGTCGCTGGACGCCTTGTAATGCACGTATTGGATCAATGATGCTTTGATAGCTCCACAGTCTTTGGAACTTTCATTTCTGGCTTCCATGTTGATGAGGATCTGTGCCAAGAATACAGGAAGACACATTTTAGGGAAGCTCTTATTAGCTGTGGAGATTCAAGGACATTAATAAATGAGGTAACGAGTCAAAAAAATAATAATTGCTTCGATTACGTACCTTTTATTTTTAGCCTGCAAGACTAGTATTGCTACACTTTTTAATATAATTTCTAAATATTTGTTTGCTTTGAAATAAATGCAATGTTTTTTTTTATTTAATTTAAATAGCTTATATTTATCTAGCGTTGGCGCGGTGGCTGAGCGGTAAAGCGCTTGGCTTCCGTACTGGAGGTCCTGGGTTCGAATCCTGGTGAAGACTGGGATTTTTATTTCGGGATTTTCGGGTCCTTGAGTCCACCCAGCTCTAATGGGTACCTGACATTAGTTGGGGAAAAGTAAAGGCGGTTGGTCGATGTGTTGGCCACATGACACCCCGCGTTAACCGTTGGTCACAGAATCAGATGACCTTTACATCATCTGCCCTATATGCCCTAATGTTTGAAAGGGGAACTTATATTTATCTAGCACAATCTCCAATCTCATTGGTGGACCAGTTTGAGGGATGGGGGGAGGGATATCCGAGAGAAGGTTTTCCGTGCAGCCTTCAGGCTCAGTAAACAAACTCTACTCGTGTCGGGTGTCGAACCTCAAGATTTCTTGATAGGTAGCGTAATTAGCTTCTCGGTTACAATAATCCAATAATAAAATGGTAACTGTATCAAGGAATTATTTCACTGATAGAAAATGTCTTTGATCATTAAAGATCCACCTCGCTTCTCAGGACACGAACACCTTATGTCCTAGGAAGTATAATACAAGAAGCTATACAACGGAAAGTTAAACTTTGCTTTTAGAAGGCAATGAATTACATTAATTGGGCTGATCCAGATAAACACACTATCTCTATGTTAGTATATTCAAGTTACCATAAATAATTCATGCAAGTTGTATCCATAGACGAGAGGTTGACTACCTTCGGCTCGCGAGCCACATGCAGCTCTTTGGATGTTAAGCTGAGGCTCTTTATTTCCATGAGGAAATATTATTTATTTTATTTTATTATTTTATCAGTTACTTGTGCTCGCTTTTCAGTGCACCCTTCTCCGTGTCTTGAAATGTAACTTATTTGCAGGTGGAAGATATTCAATTTTCTTCTGCCTTATCACTTGATATAGATGAGTCTTACGACATAAAAGACACGGCACAAGTTGACCTTTTTATCAGGTGTGTTATCTGTAGAGAGTGTGTTAGAGACACAAAAGAACTTCTAGGATTGCTACCACTCTCGTACCAAACTTGAGGAGAAGATACAGCTAATGTCGTGCTACAATACGTTGAAGACAATACAATCGATAAACATAAATCGTTTCAATAGCAACTGATGGAGCCAGAAGTATGACATTAAAAAATAAAGGGGCAACTAAGATTCTTTGGCGCAGAATTAAACCATGAAATGTTTACGTTTCACTGCATAATATACCAAGAAGCGCTTTGTGTCCAAACATTTGCGGACGAAATAGTTGAGGTCAAGAATCTTTTAATCATGATTTTTAACAGCATCTTGTTAAAAGCACTCTATCGTTAGTTTTAAAAATTCTTAACGAAATGTTCGGAATAAAAAAATTATTGTGGATCTTGAAATGTGTAAATTGTAATTTTTGGCTCTTTGCGACTCAAAAGGCTGCCGACCCTTACCATAGACTTTTTGTTTTTGTTTTGTTTTTATGTGTCGTTTTTATTGGGAAAATCAAACATTTACAATAAGTGTATTAAGACTGTAAGTTTTACATACATGACATTGTTATGATACATGGGCATAACTGAGGCAAATTCAAAAGGTTGAGTATGTGTCATGACACCTACGGATGACGTACCAATGGTCCTTAACCTTACAGAAACACCTTTTACACTATCGCAGGGTTTCGCAGCGAAATAATCATACATAATTTCAGGTTGGTCGTCTCCATACATAGAGGAATTGTTTCTAAACACACCTGAATGAGCATCCCGTTTGAAGTGATGTTAAAAACACTTGGATAAGAACATTTTCTAGGTGTCTCTAATACACTTTCTAATCAGACCTGTTCTATTTGTGTCTAAATCACTTGGTTGTAGATTTGTTGTGTTTCATTAATTAATTTCTTTTATACTTTTTTAATATTTGTTTATTTCTAAAACTATGTATCTGTAAAAGATAACTCTTGTAGCACCTACCACTTCCCCTGGACAGTAACCATTCCTGTCAATGGACGCTGACAAATGTAAGTTTCCTGCATTGCCAAGACCCAAAACCTTTGATAATTGTTTCTTGATACTTGCACTGGCAACTTTCTGAAACCCACAAAAATATAAGAAAAAAATATTCAATAGGCTAATTAATTTGTTAAAAAATACTGCGTGAATCACTGCAAAAAACACGAAATTGGCAGTGTAAAAGTTAAATAATTAGCTTTTTTTTAAACTACTCCCAAAAACTGTAATATGCGTTTATGGTTTGATGCTGTTCGTCCGTCTGTCACTAGCGGAATTTAAAAACTGAAAGCACTAATGAAGTTTCCGATTTCAGCTCCAGGTACATCGCGCTATAAGTTCCCATTTGTAATACAAAGAGATTTCGATAATACGAGAGTATTATATAATAAAGTAATTGTACAGTGTTAAAAAGAGAAAGAATGCTAATGTTTTAGTATATGTCCGATGAAAGTGATTACGATAAATTGTTAGTTTTTTTCTATTTCTGTGAAGTTTACATTAAGGCCTGAGACAAAATTGTTTTTCTCTTAATATGTACGCATTTTTTTTTATCTATGCAGAAAAACTATTAATAGCTATCGTTTTTGGTGAATTAGGTGTGCAGAATAATGGAAATGTTGATCAGTTGTTCTTTTTTATAACTTATATAATATGTTTGCAATTTAAAGCCCTACAGAATCGATTTTTTAAGATGATACGCTTGTAGCTAAGTTCAGTGTATCTGATACGCTTGTAGCTAAGTTCAGTGTATTTGATACGCTTGTAGCTTAGTTCAGTGTATCTGATACGCTTGTAGCTAAGTTTAGTGTATCTGATACGCCTGTAGCTTAGTTCAGTGTATTTGATACGCT
>JADKLZ010000687.1:5917140-5928997 GCA_021533235.1 Biomphalaria straminea
ATGGGGGGGGGGGACTACTAGTTTTAAAAACATCGCCAAGGAAACGTGTGGTGCAGAATATAAAAAAAAAGTCATAGATTGCGTTTTTCCCAGAAGCAGCATTTTCCTGAAAAAAAGTTTCGCGTGCAGTCTAGTGTGAGTAAACTTACTGAAACTCTTGTAAACCCGAGTACAGACTTGTGTTGCCAGTACGGCGTTCTTGTTCTCATATTTGTTAAAGGTAGGTTGTTTTTTTCTTCTTTTCATTTACTCTTGTCGTTTGCTATTTACACAAATTCAATTTTTGTTTATTATTTTGTGTGTGTGTGTATTTTTGTTTATTTGTCAAGAAATTGGGGTGAAGGCTGGTATAAAGTCATTAGCATGCGTTAATAATTTGTTTTATCGCTAATCTTGTGTCCCAATGTACTTAGCTTTATTTTGGGAATTTTAGATAAGATAAGATTTTTTTTATTGATCCAATCTAATGGAAATTCAGTTTGATTACAATTGACAACCTCAGCGTAACTACTGTACAAAAACAATATTGATGAAAAATTCGAACAACATTCACATACGAACACACATACACATTCATAACCAGCGCTTTATGAATTACACTTCTATGTACTTCTCGATGACGACAGCTGATCTTGTAACACTCTGACCGAAAGTGGGACAAAGGAGTTTTTAAATCTTTCTGTTTTAGTCCTAATGGAAAGGAGACGACCACTTCGTTCAGATCTTATGTAACAGTGGCTTAATGGGTGTAGGTTGTCTTTAAGAATCGTAAGTGTATTGGAAAAGGCATCTTTCTTGGAAAAGCTCTTCAAGAGATGGTAGCTGTACTTGAGTGATATACGTTGCTTTTTTAATTAGTCTATTTATTCTAAGTCTTTGTGCCAATGAAGTATTACCATACCAGCAGTTGATGGCAAAGTTAATAAGACTACTGATGGTTGCTGTGTACAACAGTTTGATTACTGTTTTGTGTATGTTGAATTTTCTTAGCTTTCTGAGATACAAGGGTCGCTGGTGAATTATCGTGTATTGATTTTGAATGTAAGGCTGTCATAACAGTTTGTCGTTCATGACTGTACCTAGATATTAACTCTTTCTCTCCTAATTGACGATACTATCGTTAATTTGACCTCATTATAATAAACTAATGATTAATTTTATAAACTTTATATATAAAAAGTTCCCCTTTAATTCTATACCAAATGAAACATTTTTTGATTACAAACAACAAATCTATTGAAGCTTAATCATAACAGGCAGTGAGATAGTAATGTGCAAAATGAAGAATTCCGTCGACTTAAATACGGAGAGAAAGAGTTAATATTTTTGTACTATTTCTATTGTTTGGTTGTTTATCTGAATTTTTGCAATATGGTCTTTAATTTTTCCTAAAAATCAATAATCATTTCTTTAGTTTCAATATTAATTTTAAGATCTTGCCCAGTGCTATCAAAACAGTGTTAAATATAAAGCTGAAATATGTAGCTTACAAAAAATTTTTATTTTTGCTTCAAGGAACGTGAGAGCGGGGTAAAAGGTAAGTAATGTTTCCCGTTCATAGTTTGCGATCCCGAAATTCAAAATCCCAGTCTTCGCCGGGATTCGAACCCAGGACCTCAGGTTCGGAAGCCAAGCGCTTAACCATTCGACCACCGCGCCCCCCGAGAGCAGGGTAGTTAATGATTATAACTTCGAGTTATTTGCCCCTGAGTGGTAGTTTAAAGAATGGAAATACGAAGAAATTCCTCGTAGCTAGCGCGGACTTGGGCCACCTATAGCAAGCTTTGTCCTAGAACGGAGGCAGAGCGCTACGTATATAGCTTGACCCAATTCTAGTAAAGGTCGCTGCCATTATGGAAACTTTAGGCAGGACCTTAGAGCGTGAAGCGCAGAGCTACCAGTTCACCCCTTACCATTAGTAGAAATGTTTCCTAATTACTCGACCAGCGGCGTAGTATACGCCGTTATTTTGAAGAGCCGGCCTTAGTACATATGCG
Organism: Biomphalaria straminea; assembly: GCA_021533235.1. Lineage (NCBI taxonomy): Eukaryota > Metazoa > Mollusca > Gastropoda > Planorbidae > Biomphalaria > Biomphalaria straminea. The sequence continues at coordinate 5,919,138 of JADKLZ010000687.1, forward strand.
ACCGCAGTGATCCCCGCACTTTCATAGGACTAGCACTCTGATTATACCCGCTTTAATTCAAGATTTATAAATTATTAAATTTAACTATTTTATAACTTAAAACAGCTCCTAGAAATCTCCCGAAATCGCAAAATATACGAAAAAGTCATTAAAATATTCGGAAATATATACACCAAAATTGTCATTTTGAAGTGTCATTAGATATGAAAAACGTCAATCTTACGCGCGTCGTTATAAGCAGTGAAATCTGGTGAAAGAAGCTTTTTGCGATTCAAGCTAATGAAGAACTACTTGAGGTCAACAATGCTCAAAGATAGATTGAAACCTTTGGTAATTCTTGCTAGTGGGCGTAATCTATGTTGGAAACAGAATTTGTATGACATACTGTATGACTTTGCTACACGCAAGGCTCGTGAAGTAATTCTGTACGTAGTAAAGAATGAATAAAATGCATAGTCGAATTTATTTTCTAATACAATCTCTTAAATTTCACTTATTATCCGCTTCCCTACCCCAACTTGGCCCCGCGAAATCCGGCACTGCTATTTCATATATTTCATATATCACAATGGTCACAATGGTTAAGTCCGACCCTGCTATTTACATATATATATATACATTGTAGATTACTGAATCTCTTTCCATGACCTCTTGGTCACAATGATTAGGTCCGGCGCTGCTATTTAGTGTTTGTAAAATGTTTTACAATGTTCCTTTAGAGTTGATGTTAATTTACTTCCTAGTCCAAACCTTACGCAGGACAAAGGGGGATGGGAGCGGGCAGGGTTTGATAAATTTAAACAACAGTCCAAAGCGCAGGCAGCCATCCGTAGTGTCAACACTACTTTTTTGTTCTCGTCTGGTAACTATCCTCAGAAATAATAGAGTGATCTTTTCTTTACTTCTTGCTTCTTGTCCAAACTCTTGAGGGAAGAAGAGAATTATATATATAGATAGAAGATGGGCAAACGTATTTAACTAGACAATCTGATAGATGTTACTAGATTTACAGCCTTTAAGATCCATTAATAATGGATTAATAAATGATTACTTTTAAACGCTGCATATATAGCGCCTCCTTCGTGTTCAAAGATGAGCACATTTCTCATTTCCCATGGACTCGAAGATGGCTGTAAAGTCCAATCCTCGCTTTGAAAAGCCGGCCGCATATGTGGCATGGGTGAGTTTTGTCAGATGCAGATAGGCCTGCTTTTTTCTCTGCTTTCTGTTGGTTCGGCTCTCTATCGCACTGGCCACTCTACTTGCTTCAAATCTTGAGACTCACAGCTTCTCGCCATGCGGAGCGATCTAGAGCTAGTGCTTCCCAGCCATGAATGTCGATACCGCATCCCTTGAGGGAGCTCTTGAGGGTGTCTTTGTAGCGCTTGTATTGGCCGCCTTGGGAGCGCTTTCCTGTACATAACTCTCCATACAGAAGTCGCTTGGGAAGGCGATTTTCTGGCATGCGGACTACATGTCCCGCCCATCGTAGTTGTAAATATAAAATCTTATCTTTTTGACAGAAGGTATTTAGAGGTGTTTTTTTACACCCCAATTTTAAAAATATTTTTTTTTATCTTCTTAGATTCTGAACACAAATTTGAAGAGCTCAAATGATCCAAAATGACGTTTAGATTTGTCACACTTGCGTCATTGTTGACGATAAATATAAGCCTACTTGTACCTGTCTTTTGCCAATTATCACAATGTAACCTGGCCGTCAGTAACCGGGTTATTAAATCAAAACAGTGGCCGTCTTTTGGAAAAATCGACAAGAGAGATCTAGTGGAATATTTTGTGACGTACATCAATGATAACGAGGAGAGAGTTACTTTTGACAGCACCAACACAACGAATTCACCAAGATTGCAACCAATGCGGTAAGTCAAAAACATCCAATCTTGATCGAATATTTCTTTAATGAATAATCAAAATTAAATTCACATTTTGGTGATTCCAGATTCTCGGGATTTGTTTCGTAGCTCCAGGCATTTTATATTCTTTATGCAGAGCTTCCAATGAGCTTGAATAAATTTGATTAAAAATAAAACTGAATAAAATTCGTATTTGCACATATGTACAGCTTTCAACTTTAATATCTTCTTTTATATAATACAGACGTTACTTCATAAAAGAAGATGCTAACGTCCTTCGCGTCATACATCTAGTCATGCATGTTAACCAATGACCTAAGTTCTGGCGAGTCACTGGTATTTCTGGCTGGCTCAGGCAACCCATTCCATGCTCTAATAAAATCGAAAATATAATACTAATATAGATGTTTGCAGAAACACAAGCTAAACATGCTACTTTAAACAAGGTCAATAAATATTCATTCTTCTGTCAACCCTCTCGCTTGATCTCCCTCTTTAACTCTCACACAATTATTAACTTGAACTACGTCAGACCACCTCATGGTTACGTCAGAATCTCTTGAGCTTACACAACCAAAACCTTCCGCTCATCTTTTCTCAAGTAACATCAGAAAAAAAAGCACATATTCACTATAACAGTTAAACATACATACATTTTCCTGATTACAATTTTGAGTTTACATTTCATATGTTATGGAAATAAATTAATTATTCACTAGACATAATTTACCCGAGGCCCCTGTGCCATAAAAATAATGACAAGAAAAATACCCCTCGAAGAGCGGGTCTGCAAAGCAACCACACAATCCTGATGCAGTCCCAGCTGTGATTGGCAGAACACATCTGCTGAATGGAAGACCACCGCATCCCTTAACGACTCCTGTATGGCCAATTAAGGGGGAAAAAATCGTTCATAAGGTGGACAAAGGAAACGCTTTACAGACACTCTCATAGCTTCTCTGAAAACCTTCAGCATTGACCCAGCCACATGGGAGACAAACTACATAACAGAGCATCTTAAAGTCGCGCTGTGAAAACTGGCGCACAAATTGCTGAGGAAAAGAGAACAGCGCTGGCAGTAGAAAAGCGTCAGGAGGGGGGGGGGCAAGGCCATTGACACTAGCTCCAGCTGGAATAATCTGCCCAGTGTGCGGCCGAACATTCCGAGCTTACATAGCTCGATGTTCTTTACTAGCTAATGCTCACATGAGAAGACACAAAACCCTAGTGAGTTTAACCCTTCGCACCCTGGATGACAAAAGTAGTCATCGTTGAACCCCGACTATATATTACAAATTAAATTACATGATTGATCCAAACTAATTGATACCCTTATAATAAGCTTTGTTTGTTTGTTTTTTAATTATTATTTTTTTTTGGCTTGTTATTTATAAATGTACCTCATGCACATCTCCAGATGGTTTAATATCAACGAGAAGATTGGGGATATTTTGCCAATGATCTACGACTACTACTTCTTCATCACAAGATATTTTATGAATATCCAGACCATACATATCGACGTGAATGTCACTCCAAAGGATTGCATATATTCTATGGATTATGAAGATGTTGAGATACTGACGAGGAAGTTTTTCATTGGTCGTGAGTAGAAGTCTCCATTTCATAGTTTTAATCGTTAAATAAACAATTGAAATGTAATAGAAAAACAGTTACAATTTATTAATACTTTAAACATATAAATCTATTTATAAACAATCAGTGAAGTATAGAGAAAAATGTATAGATTTTTAGAAAATCAGTTTGTATCCGAGTGTATAATAAACTATCTTCGTCGTCACGTTATGCGATGATTATATTTAAAATATTGTAAATCTAGTTACATTCTTTCCAAATTGTATTGCTGTTTTGTTTTGTTTTTTGTGTTTCAAAAAGGTAATGACCGCCATTTGCTATTATTTGTCATCTTATGTCCGATTTTGTTTTTTTACTTTTTTAAAAAATGTTTTTGGAGACGAAGCAGATTATGAGAAAGCGTCCATTATTTTGTTATTTTACACAGTCAGTCAATCAAGTGTTCAAAACACAAGCTTTTTTATAGCAAGTTACAATATAATTTTTACCATTAAACGGTCTCAATGATCTCTTCTAGGTGCCTACTGCTAATTTTGATTGTTAATATGAGCATAATGAAAAAGAATTTTAAAATTAAAGGAAGTGTCGATGTTCCATACTAGCTAATGCTAAGTGTGGCCCTCACTTTCTAGACCAGTGTTACTTTATCTCATGCTCAAATTTGCCAAGGCTTTAAATATATTTTGTCTATTAAATATACGTTTCTATAGGTCAAACTGGAACATTACACAAAGATTTTTTTTACTTCCATGTAGTAAAGATTCTGTGAGATTTACACTGGTAGTGTACACTGGCAGGAAGTGGCCCCATGAGGAAATTTATTGAGTTTTTTTTAATACGTTTTGGTTACAATATTCAAGCTAAAATAATTAAACAGATAAGTTATAACATGAAAAAAAGACATTTAATGCTAAATAGTATTTGTTTTATTGTTTTGTTTCCATCAAATTATAACAATATACTAAAAAAATGCAAGAAATGTAAAACATCCGGTACTACCTAGTACTATCAAGGTATATTTTTTTTACAACAAATAATTATAAAGTAATGAGATTCCATAAACAAAATATTTGAAGTGCAGTCGGACCAAACACACTGAGCCACTACTCTATATTAATGTGCTTATCAATCAATTATGTAATCAAAATCAAGATTATAAAGAGAATTTGTGTTATCACACAAACTCAGAGGCGGCCCCATCGAATTCATCAATCGACCAGGAATGTTAAAGTCATAGTCTTGTTTTGATCGTTTACAGCAATACATTTTTTTTAAATGTGGCGTTATTTTTCACTTAAAAGGAAACAAGACAATATGTGCTCAATAATAAGACTCTTCTTCTGGAATAAATGGAGCTCCCTTAACAGTAGAGCTGCGTTACCTGATCACCTAAGAACTAAGAACAGCATAGAATTTGATAGTTCCCCTTTCAGACCTTTTGGTCTATTGGGCAGATGATGTAAAGGTCATCTGAATCTGTGGCCTATGGTTATTGAGGTTGTCATGTTGCACAACGACCAACCGCTTTTACTTTTCCCCAACTAATGTCAGGTACCCATTAGAGCTGGGTGGACTCAGAGGCGCCCAAGGAGCTAGAAATAAAAATCCCCAGTCTTCACCAGGATTCGAACCCGGGACCCCCGGTTCAGAAGCCACCGCGCCTCCTTCTATTCTTCCATAGAATTTGATACCATCTAGATAGTTCCCTTTTCCCTACAATTTCGCTCTTTTGGAGTAGATGGACTAGGAAAGGAAACAAAAAGAGGGCGGAGAGCTAACAGGTCCTAACAGTCCCTATGTGGGCCCTAACTTAGTCTGGACCTAAATAGATAACTTGTTATATGGCCATATAACAAGATCTTCGGGGCTCGCAAAGACCTTCCTCCAGGGAACAGTACCAGGAAAAAGAAGAAGAGGCCGGCTGACAGAGAAAGCGATGGGAAGACAACATTAAAGAATGGTCGGGCCTACCACTGACAGTAGTTCTAACCAGGGCAAAGGATAGAGAGGAATGGAGAAGAACGGTCTACAAGTCTTGCTTGGTGCCCCAGCGGTCCACCAGACTAGGGGATAGGTAACAGATAAATAGATAACTTTGCTGGCTGGGGTTTTGTTTTAGAAACGTACACTACCAGTGTACAAAGTAGGTAATGCGATAAATTTGTGTGACGCAATGACTATGTACGACAGAACCGAAGAGGCCACAGCGAGTTCATATGTATTTGAAAATCCCTTCATCACATCACCATGATCTTTTTTAATGAAAATATTGAAAATCTAGTAACATCTTTTTCCAGATTTTTTAAATATAAAATATATATCTTACAGTGTAAAAGTCATATTTCATTGTCATATGTTTTCTTTCCGTGTTAAATGTTTGTTCTGTCTACTCTTTTTTATATAGACTCCATCTCACATTTCTGTTCTACATTCAATAATAAATGTATAGTATTTTTAATAATTATGTCTTTTCCTCTATATTATCTTTTTTAGTATTAAGAGTGTGCGGTTTGTTTAATTTTAAAAGATATCCTTCATTTTGTTGCAGATGTTTCTATTGTCGATTCACACATTTGTTCTGCTAATATAGTGGATAAAAATGGCATTGGAGTAGTTTCATATAAGTAAGTCTCTTTACATAATACATTGCCCAAATAGGACTATAGTTTTCAATAGAATAAATAATTTCTTCGCATACCACAATATCAAATCAAATTAAAAACTAATTTTAAAAATGTGTGTCAGTTTCGTGGAGCATTCAGGCCCAAACTAAGGCTCATAAATAAATACACTAACTTTTGTTATTTGATACTGTTTTTCTCAAGCCCAAATAACCAACAATAATAGTCAGTACGACAGCTATAATCCTTGTTTTTTCCCCCATGCTTTTTGAGTCTATACTGGGAAATAAAATGTCAGCCTGTTGTTAAAATCACGTGGGTTAGTGAGGTATCCGAGACATGGATAGTTACAAAAAGAAGTCTGGAAAACCCCAGTAAAGTAAGTAAAGTTCCCCTTTCAGACCTTGTGGTCTTTAGATCAGATGATGTAAAGGTCATCTGATTCTGTGGCCTACGGTTAACAAGGGTGTCATGTGGCCAGCACAACGACCAACCGCCTTTTACTTTTCCCCAACTAATGTCAGGTACCCATTTGAGTTGGGTGGACTCAGAGGCGCCCAAGGATCCAGAAATAAAAATCCCAGTCTACACCAGGATTGGAACCCGGGACCCTCGGTTCTGAAGCCAAGCGCTTTACCGCTCAGCCACCGCTCCTCCTTGAAAACCTCATACCTTCGCCAATAGTTGCCCTACGTTGGACATTGGGAAGTAGATGATCCGAAAATGAAACGACTTGTTGGAGAGAACTATAAGGGTAGCTGCATGGTCTTGCGGTAGCGAGGTCTTTCGGTTTTCTAGATGATCCAGGGTTTATACTCTGCACACAGACATCCTGGGTCATCCTGCTAAAAGGTTTGAACTAGGAAATAAATTATCTACAACTCTGCAGGAACATTCAAAACATATAAAACATTTAACAAGAGTCAAACAAAAACCCGTAGTCCAAGACATCAAAAAGAGAAATTGGAGTTGGAAAGGAAGAACCTTGCGATTAACTACCGATGCCGTAAGACAGGTGTTAGATTGAAATCCACAGGGAAAAAATTAAATTCGGCATGCCTGAAAGTTATCATGATTCTGTAATGATAATGTAATGAATGAACAGACATAAAAGGCGGCTTAGAACCGGAATTGGATGAAAGGTTAGGTTGCGGCCCTCAGCTTTCCTGGGGCTCATATGAATAAATTACGTCGGCATGCATGACGTCAACCAATTACAGATATGTTAAAGAATAATAGAGTTTCAGGTGCTGTCGACGTGAACCTTAAAATAGCGAACGCGATGTTGAATAATTAAACAAACCTTTAAACATTGAAGCACCAAGAAAGGATAACTTAGTGTTAGAAAGTACTTAGCGTCGGAAAGTTCGGATTAGATGGATTTTGGTAAAACATTGAGTGATGGTATGTAATAATCAGTTTTTTAAATAACTAAATAATTAAATAATTAACACTATAGTCCCACTACAATTTTTAGAATATGTTAATCACTAGCAATTCTATACCCGGCTTCGCTCAAGTTATTTTTTGTGTTAAATATTACAAATCTGTATTGTTTTAGTAATTAATAACCGGGTATACAAACGGCAGGAATTTTTAAAGTAAACCAAAAGAATATCTAGTTTTTACATATTTTTAGTCAAGAGCATTTTATTTAACGTTTTGATATCGGCTAGCTCAAAGTTACTCATTAATGGAAATAGAAACTTTCGAAATAGGACAGAATATTTTCCGATGAACGAAAAAACAAACAAAAAAAAACACAAGTTTACAAAGAGAGTTTAAGAGTTGTGTTATCACACGAACTCTGAGGCGGCCGCCATCGAATTCAATAATATTTAAGTCATAGTCTTGTTTCGATCGTTAAAAGTAATACAATTTAAAAAATTACTGAGCACTAAAATAATAATAATAAAAAATAATTCCCTTTCTAAAGTTTAAATCTTTCAAAATAAATAATTCTTTAAACATAAGTACTAAATTAATTACATCAATTACAATTTCTCTCTCTCTCTCTCTCTCTCTTTCTCTCTCTCTCAATATACATATATATATTAAGTAAAGTTCCCCATTCAAACGTACTGATCTATGGGGCAGATGACAGATGATGTAGGCCTAAAGGTAATCTGTTTCCAAGGCCCACGGTTAACGAGGTGTCATGTGGCCAACGGGGTAAAGCATTGTCAGTGGTTGGCATGTTCTAAAAATTGTAACTGGACTTATGATTAATGCATTTGTGTAATATGTTCGAAAATTTACACATTTCAAGGTGAACTGTATGAAATAAGGTAGTTTATGGTAAACATGTTTATCAATATGTCTTTATTATTCTTGTTTGTTCCTTAAAAGCAATATCATTAGTATCAAAGCGAGATTTATGAATGGACTATTTGTTAAAGTGTATGTAAGTATGGCTGTTCGACCTAATGAAGACTATTGCATCTATACACTTGGGCATTTTTAGGGTCCCCTTTTGTTATTTTAGGTAAATTAAACGTACACTATAGTCTTCGACATGACATGAATATCAAGTTTTATTAAGATTGGTCAAACGATGTTCATTTCAATATATAACAAAGAAACATACTCCTTATTACATGCTTGATATGGTATTATTGGTATACAAATTGTGTAGATTTATCTTGACATTTACATTTCTATGTGCTTTATCTCGCAGCTGTTGTAGAGTTGTAACTTCAAATGAAACTGTATGTTCTGATATAAACGAAGATTTTGATTGGCTAACTGGCGTAAATATCGTAGCAATAGTAGCTTCTACATTGATCTTGGGAGTAATTTTAATGCTCATTATACTCTCGCCTACTGGGTAAGTGATCCACAATGTTTGTAATGTTAGATACAATTTTATTACTTCTACTAAGTTTTAAATAAAAACCATTAGTTTGTATACTCATTATCAAATGTGGAGCTTACTCTGTTCACTGAAACCCCCCCCCCCAAAAAAAAAAAGGGCATTATATAGACTAATATAGAGTAATAATATAGTTAAATAATTTCATATTATGAGTGTGTATGTCGATTTCAAAGGATTATTAGGCAGCCTTCAAAAGGAGGCCATGTCCTTAAGCTGGACAGATTATGGGTCAATTATTTGGCATACTCATATAAAATTTCTTTTTGGAAGACTAAAAGAATACGAGACGAGCAATCAGTCATTTGGTTATTGGTCAACGTATAGGATTTTGGCCTTTAATTTGAGTTTAATGGAAGACTTCATTCACTCAATAAAGTATGATGAAATTAACCTCTAGAAGAGAAGTATTCTACTCCCCTCAACGATAAAGCCACGTCCCAGCCATCAAATGTAGCGCTACTTTGATTGTCAAACGTTGAATTGATAGTGTGAACATCTAAAATCTAAAATCTCAATAAAACTCGTGACATTATTTAGCTGCCTCCGACGATTGCCAAACTTAGTAACCGCTCACAGTTGGAACAACAGACCTACTACATACTACATTTGATTGCATTGGAACCTACAACGCCCAGAAGTTGGAAAACGTATGTTATACACATGAATAATACATTAGCGCATAACGACAATTGACACGGTATCACTAAAACTAATAGAAGATTCTCTAATATTATCATACCACAAATGGATAGATAGTGCTGTGCTCCAATCAAGACTTCTTACAAACATGCAAGTCCGCACAGATGCTCGGCTTTCCAGACGCTCTTTCAATAACTTTTTTAAACCTTAGATAGATAGATAGATAGATAGATAGATAGATAGATAGATAGATAG
>JADKLZ010000687.1:5932547-5944213 GCA_021533235.1 Biomphalaria straminea
CCGGTTCAACAAACGGTGCTGGTGAAAATATAAACCAAGCCGGTTCACTAAACGGTGCTGGTGAAAATATTAACCAAGCCGGTTCAACAAACGGTGCTGGTGACAATAAGAGCAATGCAATAACCGCTGCTGGTAACGATACAAAGATACGAATTCGAGTCTATGAATCTTGCAACATGGGAAAAACATTTAAAAAGAAAACAGGGATTAGTGACAAACAAAAAGTAGAAAAAATGACAATCTTGTTGACCAAAAGACAGTGTGTGGATGACAACTACTCAGCCATAACGTTTTTTCGATGCATAACCGAATTCCTCACTGGTCTGGACAGTTCCTACTGTGTGAGTATTACATTTATTTGTGACTATTTCTCCATTTTTTTGTGAAAGTATATTTTACAATGATAACATAAATAATTATTTGATGTATTATAACTTGATTTTTCTTTCATTTGTTAAGTGTCCTCTCAAGTAAAATAAACACAGTGAATGCAATATTTTAGTCTTAAATATTCTGCAGTTGTTGTTGTTTTTTTTTAACTTTTATATATAAAGTGCGAAATTCAGCATCTATATATTATTTCTCAAAGTAAGAGGTCAAACGTGCAACAGCATGCAACAAGTAAATAGGGAAGATCCCATGGCGTACGCACGCGGTGTGAATAGAAGTTGGTGCATCCCAATCCGCACTATTTTGTGAATGAAAGTGGTGTTTATATAATTATATCTTCTTCTAAGATTATTGTCATAATATTAAAAGTATTTCCACATTATTGTGTCGTTAGAATATTGAAACTAGAACAACAACAATATACACAGATAGAGTCTACTCTCAGGTTTCACTTTAGAAAGTACTTCAATTACGCACATTCGTTCATTAGATATGATTACGAAAAGTAACTCATCTCTCTATTCCTAGATCTACATCTAGATCTAAAACTAGAATTCAACTTAAGAATATTATAGAAATTCTCTTCGCACATAAGCAAATGGGAAGATCCCATGGCGAAGCATGATGTGCATGAGAAATAATATATCCAAAATCCGCACTATTTTCATTCACAAAATGAATTTTTTTTTTTACTTTAGAACGATTTTAATAATGTCCGGAAATTTCCAGGACTTTTTCGACCGGCGGCATAGCATTTAATAACATTTCAGGAGATTTCCAAGGGGCTCCTGGTAAATCAAAAGGCCGCGGGAAATCTGTTATGTTTTATAAAATGGTTCAATTTCATAATTTATACACCTAAAAATTAGCACGGGTCCAAAGAAAGTTCGTACCCATTGTGGTCGCATATGTTGTAGTATTTTTTATTCATGAATTCACTTATAACAAGTAAATGGGAAGATCCCATGGCGCAGCATGGTGTGAATTGAAATGGTGTGTCCAAATCCGCACTATTTTTATTCATAAAATAGCATAGACATAAATAAATATACACTGGAAAAAGGAATTAACTTCATGTAACTTGATTTAATCATTTATATACCTAAAAAATTAGCATGGGTCCAATGAAAGTGCGGGACCCACTGTGGTCACATATGTTGTAGTGCCTAAGGCCTGCCCGGGAAAATAGCGGCGTATGCTATGCCGCCGGTCGACTAGTTCTATAGATTGCCCAAAAATTCCAGGAAGAGTGAGGATTTATTCTCCATTTCCTACTTTGCCTAGGCATTGCATAGAATGACTTGAACTGCTTAGGGCAGGGGTCGGCAACCTTTTGAGTCGAAAGAGCCAAAATTTACAATTTACACAATTTTAAAGTTTTAAAGAGCCGCACTTTTTTTCTTGCAACAATAAATAGTACTTGAACAATTTTTTTAGTAAGAAAAATCCGTTTATTGAAATATAAGTAGTATTTGTCACAACAAATGAAATAATATATATATTGTTACGAATCTCACTATCCAGGCTCTCTGCAAACTGCACCATACACCACCAACTGAAAGAACTTGACAACTCAGGGCTCCAAAGTAACGTAAAGGTTTAATGTCAATAAAGAACAGCCAATATTGTACTATTGGCAGCACGTATCATAAGACTGTACAAATATCTCTCCGATAGCACCATATCGCCGTATCAACTCTTGCACTGGTCTCTCCGTCTCGTTCCGGGCTTGCACTGGGTTCAACAGTTCAGGACTGACTTCACACACCTGGGCTCGATGTGCCGGACTCGATCATAGATCAAGATCAAGACGCCATCCGTCTCAACTGTACTTGACAGTACTCCGCACTGAACCGTCGTAATGCTCCGTACAGGGCCACACCACTGAACTGTGCTGTAGTCGACCGTGCTCTGAACCTTCTGTCGTGAACTCCTTTCTGAACATCGTTTCTCGAACTTGTAATGAACTGTCGTAACGAACCATAGATCGGGAAGTTGTGACTCACTCGTCTCTGATACCTGCGCTCCTTATATAGGGTCCCTGCTGGCCTTCTCGAACCGGACAGAACGCCCCTCGACGTTTCTAGGTGGTCAGATGACTATAATTCTCGTGACGCTCCTGAGCTCTGTTCACCCCGCCGATGTTTCGCGAACCGGCTCGTCTAGGTTGACCGTCATAACTCGTCACGCTTGAACGCTCGTCTGGCCTGGGGCGATTTGTGTCGGCTGACTACACACACAAATTACCCCCCTTCCATCTGAGCCACCACCAGGTTTATAACAATATATATATATATAAATATATTTATGGCGTTATAAGATAATTATTATTTTTTTTTTTTTTTTTTTTTTTTTTTTCGGAAACAACTAAAGGAGTTAAACATTTTCTTAAACACTAAGTTGAACTTCCCAAACTCTTGACCTAAGTCTAGCGAAGGTCGATGCAGAAGCTAACTACAGCGACCAAAATGGAAGTCTACAAGGCATGCGTTATGAGCACGCTGCTGTATGGCAGTGAATCATGGACCACTTACGCAAAGCAAGAGCGAAGACTGAACTCATTCCATTTGCGATGTCTTCGTAGGATCTTGAAAATCACATGGAGAGAAAAAGTGTGCAATACAGAGATCCTTGCACAAGCAGGTATTCCCAGCATCTTTACAGCCCTCAGACAACGCCGCCTGCGTTGGGTTGGACATGTTCGCCGGATGGAGGACAATCGCATACCGAAAGTCATCCTCTACGGACAACTTGCGACAGGCTCAAGAAAAACTGGTCGCCCCCACCTCCGTTACATAGATGTAATAAAACGTGACCTCAAATCAGTGAACATCAATACTGACCAGTGGGAAGACATAGCTCTAGACCGCACCAGATGGAGAGAGACAGTGACCAAGAAAGCTATGGACAGCGAAAGAGCATGGACCTCAGCTCTGGAAGAAAAGCGGACAACGCGGAAAATGGCCAGCTCCTCTACCACTGTAGCGAAGACCACCTTTACCTGCGATACTTGTGGACGGGAGTGTCTCTCCAAAATAGGGCTCCACAGCCACACGAGGAAGTGTGCGAGATGAACCATAGTCGTTCTACGACTGAAGGAGGCCAATGATAATGAAGTTGAACTTATATAACAAACAATTAAGCAAACCAAATTCAATGGGGACGTTGGCTTCGCATGGTTTTAGAAAGTTAGATACATTTGTCTTATAACTTGTTGTTTTTAGTTTCAAACACGACTATAAACTTTCAATTGTTAGTTGGCTTTTTACTTTGCTTTTAATTATATTCATGAAAAAACAAACGCTTTCTCTCACGAATATGTCGATCCGAAGATAGCAAACCAAATGCCATCACTGTAGCAATCTGTAAGATTATTCCATGCGCCGAATCAACTCGCGGCATTTCTTTGAAAACTGTCCACTTTTGTTGCGTTACGTTCATACATTTCTGGAGCTCTAACTTTTCTAACTGAATTTTTAACTCTGTAAATTTCCCATTCCATAAAGCTAGAAACCCCGTATCGATTCCAAATAGATCAATGTGGATTTTGTAACTTTGTGTTGAAAGGATTTACTAGAAATGGTAAAATGGTTTTGTTGGTTTTGAACTTCTCAAATCTGTCAAAACAATTATCTTTGATTTTTTAAACTGTGCTCAAGTAATTCGTGTCTGATTTTATTGCGATACTGCTTTAGACATTGAAAATGAAGTGACTTAACTCTCAATATCTTCTGCAAAAAAAGTTAATTTTTCTTCAAATCAAACCAATTCTTCTATCAAAACATAGGATGGGTTTCTCTTTCCTTGCAGTTTTAGTTTCAGTTCATTTAATTTCTCTTTTATATCAACCATAAAATAAAATGTTTGCGAATATTAGTCGTTTTCTAATACATAATGCCTTTATCATTTAGAAATGTATTTATTTCATTCAAGCACAAAGCAAAACATTTCAACACCTTACCTTTGACAAGGAAGAAGGAGTTCAGAATACTGAGTCTCTATTTTTTTTAAGAATTCTTTAAATTGACGATGGTAGATTGCTTTGGACAAGATGCTGTTAACAATCTTGATTGCCAAATTCATTACCTCAACTATTTTTGGTTCGAATCGTTTTGGGTACATAGTGCTTATTGGGTGTATTATTCAGTGAAACTTAAAATTCATCGTTTATTTTGCTATGAAGAATCGTTGTTACCCTTTTTTTTTTCCAGTCATATTTCTGGCTCCATCAGTTGCTATTGAAATGATTTTATTTAAATTGATCTTATTGTTTTCATTGTATTATTGTACGATAAACACTATAACATTCTCTCCAGTTTGTCCCAAGGTAGCAATCATTTAAGTTATTCTTTTGGACCATAAGAAGACATATAATTGACTAAATGGGCCGTGTCTTTGATTTTTTTTTCAAGATTTTTTGCTTTGTTTTTTGAAATCGCGAAACGGTTTTTCAGATGCAAGTAGGAAGCAGTCTTTGACATACTCACCATCCATAAATGGTTTGCCTTTTTGTGCAATTTCTAGTGGTACCACAAAGCTTGCCTGATAAGCATTACTTGTAGATTGCATATAAAATTGAGAAGATAATCGCTTCTAACTCATTTACTTAAAACACAAAAAAATACGTCACAGCCAAAGCACGCAGTCTTGCGTCAAAAGCGAATTGAAACCTACATAGAAACATTCGACGATGGCGTTCATCCGAGAGCTTCTGACAGACTGGTAACATATACCACGCGTGTATTGGGGGAGGGGTGTGGTGAAACGAGAGTACAAGAGAGATAGAATTTGTGCCTAACCCTCTTTAAACTATTCAGAACTACGTTAAAAAATGTTTCGATAAAATTAATAATGTTTGCGTGTAGAACTAAAGAGCCGCAGCCTCACACCCAAAGAGCCGCATGCGGCTCGCGAGCCGCGGGTTGCCGACCCCTGGCTTAGGGCAATGTGTGAAATGATGATTTAAAGTATCTTATATAGTATATATTTCTTTTAGTGGCTTGTAAATAGTAAATAACTAAACCATGTTTTTGTAATTGTAGAGTTACTTATATTACGAGTGTAAATGTGCATGATTAATGGAACTACTTTATATTAGGTAAATGTAAAATGTTGGTATACAACATGTTGAATAATTTGTGTGTGTGTATAAAACGTAAAAGAAAAAAAGTCCAATATGTAATCGAGGTAAATACGACTACTAAGAAAGAACCACTTGACCATATAATGATCTAAATGATCAAAGGTTTATTATCACATTAATCAAGGCTTCGGTGTAATTAATTATTTCGACTGAAATATTGACACATATTTCGCCATTGAAAGCATGCTACTGTACAGCTTATTTCGTGTTTTTGTTTAAGTTAAAACATCATATCTGCGTAAATTGACTTTACAAATCGCTTATTTGACAAATTTACCTTTGATTTCTTTGACAAAACGTAGAAAAAAATGTATCGAATTTATTTTAATATGCATCTAAGAAAATTTAAGCGTCAAATGACTGTTAAAAATCCATTATTTCTTATATTTACATTTGATATTTTTGCCAAAATGTCGGAAAATTGTATTATTAAGAAAATATTTTTTTGACATATTGATGATAAGGAGTATTAGAAATCGCGTATTTGACATATGTACATATAATTATTTGTCAATGCGTCTAAAAATTACATTTTCCATTATAGATTATTATGATTTTTTTAAATTAAAAAACATAAAAGCGTTAAAAACTGTTTAAAATCCGTGTTCGCTACTTTCCCCCCCGTCGTCGGGAGGTTTGATCTAGGAAGTAGATCATCTTCAAATTGGAAGGAACATCGGAAACATTTAAAACATTTTTAAGAAAAAACATTTTTTACAATGCCAAATGGATTTTTTAGTGTCCTCGAAAGAGGAAAAGACGCTATTAGAATTGTTTGGCCTGTCTGTCTGTCCATCCTGTTTAGATCTCTGAAACTAGAAGAGAAAATGAAAGTCGGACATCATGATATTTTAGATCATTCAAAGTTCTGAAGCAACGGCTACTTTTTTCCTTTTCGAAAGTGAACCATCTAATTTTTTAAATTATATATCCGAGCAGATTTTTTTAAAAAATATTTCACACTTTTCAATGAAACACTTCAGGGGAAGAAAGTCTTTTAAAAAGGTCGCAGACTTATTCATTAATAAATCAAGCTTCATTCATAGATTCATAGATTGGTTAAAAATAATTGCATCTAAGGTCACAATGGAAAAAATATCAATGCGTCATTATAAAATAGATTTCCCATTTATTAACTAGCTTATGGAATAGGATACTGAATCAAATGTTGATTTTTTAAAGAATTTTAATACGAACTTCGTTTCAATTATAAGTTTAAAAAAAAACTACCTTTATAGCTCGCATTTTTCACATATCCTCATTTGTCATTAGGCTTGACAACAATCTAAAGTGCAACAAATAGAGGCCAGACATAGATCTAGTTCTAGAATTAGATTTAATTGTATTAAACAATTTGAACACAATTTACATTCTTGGGCGTAGCCAGGAGGGGGGTAAAATTTTAGTGACTGATTTTTTGCTTTGATTTTGTTTATTTTAGGTGAGATTTTAATACAAAACCATCACTTTCCCAGCACAGCCAAATGGGTTTTGAGTTTAAAACCCCTACCAGGGGGTTTTGAGTTTAAACCCCCTATCAGGGGTTTTGCAATTAAATCTTCTATTCTATAAAACAAAACTAAAAAATTGCAAACGATAATCCCCAAATTCCAAGAGCACAGCTTAGGAAGATTTTGATTTTAAAACCCCCTACAAAATTTACGACAAACCACTTTTAAATATAAAAAAAAGCAAATTGCACACTCAAAGGTGTATGAGCGTAGCACAATGGGTTTTAAGTTTAATTCCATTTTAGCGGGGTATGAAGCTAAAAAAATACCTCTTCAATATAAAAAAAGCAAATCACGCACTCAAAATTTAATGATGTTTTGAATTTAAACCCCCCTTCAGCGAGATTTGAAGCTAAAAAATACATCTGCAATATAAAAAAAAAATTACGCACTCAAAATATTATGAGTATAGCTAAATGGGTTTTGAGTTTAAAACCCCATTCAGAGAGGCTTGAAGCTAAAATACCTCTTTAATATAAAAAAAATAGCAAATTACACACTCTAAAATTTATGACCTAAGACACTAAGAATAGCACTTAGGTTTTAAAAAAAAATAATTGTAAAGTCATTTTGCATTAATTCGTTTTAAGTTGAAAATGTGGAACGATTTGATATTGATAATTAAACTATATGACTTCTTGTCTAAGAATATAAGTGTAATGTAAGACAAAAATGCGATTTCAAACAATTATTTGACAATTTATTTTTTATAAAACAAAGCAGTATATAGATTTTTATTTAGCATTTAAATGCTATTTACATTGTAAATACAGAACCACAAATAATTGATCTCATGTGTTTTCGCAACGTTTAAGCATGAAAATTCAATGTAATATAAGTTAGAAGAGCAAATCGAAACGTGACGAACAGACCGACCAACAGACAAAAAATAAGCGGCTTATATCTCGATGGGGGCACTAACAGAAAATAAATAAAATCTGATTATTTACAAAATTTTCGGTAACTAGTTAAGCACCCATGTGACTGCACGAAATTTGCTGCATAAAAAGTCCATTTTAAACAAATGTGTGTGATATTTACATACAATATGCATTCTTAGCCTTTATAAACAAACATAAATGTTTTCTTTTAATTTTATTAAGCAGACCGTTGACCAGAAAAAAAAAAGTTTACTAATATTTATATTTGTTGTGAACACTTTTATAACCACACAGACAATCACAATACCGAAAATACACAAAACGTTTTTCTTAATGTAAACATATTGAAACATTATTTCCTTTACTTTGATATATTGTCTTAGAATTGGTGTATTATTTATTATCGAAAACATCATTGCATAATTAATTTTATAAACTTAACGGTTTGCTTTTAGAAAACCAAAAGTAGTCGTTGCACCTAAACTTTGCAAACCGCATGGCATGGTGAAATAATACCTTTCATTTCTCTTCTAGTTTTGGAGATATGTGTGTGACAGACGGACAAACGGACAGACTGACATTTTGCACAAACTTAATAGCGGCTTTTCGCTTTACGGGGGCCGCTAAAAATTAACCAATGAATGTTAATTAAATAAATTATTTTTTTTTGTTTGGCATCTTGTACAAGGGAAAGAAATCGTACTTTACAGATTCATTGTATAAGTTGAATTAGTCCCCTTGTAGAATCGTACGTTATTTCCCTGAG
Source organism: Biomphalaria straminea (assembly GCA_021533235.1). Classification (NCBI taxonomy): domain Eukaryota; kingdom Metazoa; phylum Mollusca; class Gastropoda; family Planorbidae; genus Biomphalaria; species Biomphalaria straminea. The sequence continues at coordinate 5,941,239 of JADKLZ010000687.1, forward strand.
TTTACATTTGATAAATGCATTAAAAAAAAAACGATCATGCAAACATTCGCAAAGATATCCTTCTTCCATCCCCCCTTCACAGCTGGTTCAGAGGAAGGACAGAATCATAAGCGCGTTGAGAAAGCAATGAACCAGTGGCGTCAATATGGCGTCCGCACCCGGTGACAACCGTGACAACTCAGCGCACCTTCACTATAGAAATATAGAAAATAAGTAAATATTTGATTGCCAACCGCTCGCAAATTAACACAAAAGCTGTCATTGATTACGAAATTGTATTATCTAACATTTTTATGCTTATGAATTAAAATGTCCAATACTCTTTTTCAGAAACCTTCAAAAAACCTGAACAAGTGCTGTGGTTGTTGTTATGATGATTGTTCAAGAGCTTGCTGTGATGAAGATTGTCCCATCGGTCTTCCGCGTGTTCGCTTTTATATCGGGAAAGTGGTGTTTCTATTCTTTTCTATAATGTTTTTTTGCCCTAGCTGTTACCTTTTGTTTAAAAATATAAATAATGACTTGTTGTGCTCTGAATTAAAGGTGAAAGGCTTGCTGTGTCCATTTTCAGTTAAAAAAGCATCTTCTTGCTTTTGGTATAACTCAATTCTTTATTGTATCATCATTGCACTCTACTTCGTCTTGCCCTGTAGTAATTTCATAACAATGATATTACCTGAGCTCCCATGGTGTAAATCCGATACATTTCGTTTTCCATGGTATCCCCGTTGTTACGATTTCTTGAAAATAGCTCTAAGCCTTATTTCAATTTTTCTTGTCTTTACCACTTGGGGGTTCTTTTTGTACTTCTCAATAACTTTGTTGCTTAGAATTCTGATTATGTCAGCCAATACTCGGAATATCCTTGACGACTTTTCCTTTGTCATTTTTCCTATAGTTTTGATTGTCTATGATTATATCACGGACGTGACCAAAGAATTTAAAGTGATTTCAGAAAATATTTTTGATCTTGTCCGCAATGACGATGAGCTGAAGTGCTCTTCCAACAGTCCGATTCAAAACTCAAATGAAGCAATTCTTCTTTCAGGTAATTCGTTCATGTTTATTAACATTTAATAGCTTTTGTATAGTTAGTGGGTTTTTTTTTACTATTTATCTTAATGTTTTATTAAATAGTTTTATTTTAACCTAACTTTTTGGAAAAATGTTACTTTGTTTATTATGCGGCTTCAGAACCTAAAAGCTGGAAGTCACTCACAAAGGCCGCGAGATAAAATCTGACACCAAAAGCTAGCTAAATGTACTAGTAGACACAAATAAAAACACCACAAAGAACTTGATAACTCAACTTTCAGCTTCATATAACTTTACTCATTATTAACTCTAACAATTCGTCACTGTAACATGTAAAGTAGAAGACAGCACAATATCTGATAGTTAATAGTTCGTTACACTTCGTTGCAGTTTATCTCTTCTCAACTTGTATAGAGCCGTACTCCACTCTGCATAGCTGTTCCGAGTTGTACTCAACTACACAAATCAGAGCCTTACACGTCTTAAATCGACTGTATCGACTGTTAAGGTTCAAGTCCACTGTAGTTCGTTGTATAGACTTAAATGACTCCAGTCCTTTCCCGTTAACTCTACCCTATTTAACTTGCATCGAATAGTACACATCTCTCTTCTACCTTCTCACACAGTAGACCACAGTAACGACGACTTCTGAACACTTTTCACATTAACTTTCTAGTAACGTCTAGTTTATATCGAGTCCCCTAATCACTCCTCCAATATTGCAATACACTCTTAGTCTCTTCTCGAACAACCGGGAGGAAACGTCAAATTCAGTCTTTGTTTTTCTAGAACATGCGCTGCAGTGTTACGCAGTGACCTCTGCCTGTCCTGTTAATTCGTAAAAAGCCTTTTTTTTCTGTTAGTGTTGAAATATTATTTCAAAACTGTCTAGTTATGTAGCTTATGACGACATATAGGGAACCATCAGTGGTTGGACAATGGCTTCATAAGTAATATAGAATAAAGAACAGATCTATTTACTATTCACTTTAAGAGTTATGATACACAGGCAACATCTTAAGAAAATTTTAGCCCGCTATTTCATTTCTATTTAAATCTTATTATAAAAATTGTAAATAAAATACAAACTCATGCCGAAAATAATATCAGTTTGTGAAACAAATAATGAAAAATATGTTAGACTCTTGTTGTAAACTGAAATTAGCTGGATTTCGAAAGGGTTTGTTATAGCTCTCGTTTTGTTAATTAAGGTCAAAGCAGGATAAAAAAAAATAGTTTTACATGGTGGGCATCTAACGCAAATGAATGAAACCAACCTCCGACTGCTAGGTAAGAAATGCGCTTTAATTGATTATATTATATAAGTTTTTCTTTTATCGAGATATAAAATCTATTTTACAATCTCACATTACTTGTTTGTTGACAAAGGAATTACTGCCTAAGGACATCAATATCTATGCAATTCACCCAACAATGCTCTATGAAGAAACGACGATTCGCTTCTAGGATTTCAATTTTAAAAAATAGATATAAATGACAATAATTAAACATCTGTTAATGATGTTCGGATTGAGTTGTAGGAAAAAATGGCTGCATTTAATTTTTCAGTAAAACTCTAAATCTGTAATTGAAAACAATAATATGTTTTAGCTTTTCCATCAACATACATGATAAATCAATATTTAGTGTGTAACAAACTTAATGAATAAGCATAGAAATAGACTGGATGTATCGAATAGAAGACACCTTCGACTTGCTTTGGCTAATTTAATGCTTGAAGTCATACTGCAGGAAGCACAATGGTTCACATAAGCTTTAGTTCATTTTATATTGAATTCAGCCAAAATAATATTATTTTAAAAATAAAACTAAATTTACAATTAAACCTGAAAACAGTGGGCCTTTATATTCCAAAATTTAAAAGGGGACTATTGTGACAAGTAGGTCAAAGATGGTGGCCGTTTAGGTGTCTAGGGGGT